>LPNX011086842.1:268228-337601 GCA_001517045.1 Pseudotsuga menziesii | reverse complement strand
CTCCCAGTACAATAGATGGTCCTTTCAACATGTCCAGTGAGGAGAAGGCCTCCTTAGTCGAAACCATGTGTCTTGAAGCTCCAGAATCAATGATAAAACAAGGTGAGCTTGATGTGCCAGCAACTAGAGCATGAACTCTCTCTCTGTCATCTGAACTTGATCCTCCTTCTCTCTTCTTTGAGCTTTCTAGAAGGGAGATGCCATTATTCTCCAGGAGTTGGGTCAACATATCTATTTGCTTCTTCATACAAGATCTTTCAGTGTGATTTCCCTTATTGCAGTATGCGCACTTGCTCATTTCACCTTTGTTTTTCTTCTTCTGGTAATTCTTCTTGGGACCTTGTGGATCCTCCGGAGACTGTTTCTTGTCTCTCTTTTGCTCAGGTGGCTTTTTAGATTTATTTTTACCTTTTGAATCCACCTTCGAATCTCCATCAATCAAAGCTTGATCTTTGGATGGTTTGATGGTGCCCATCATCACCAGCTTATCTTGTTCTTGTGTGAGAGATTCCATGAAATCTGCAAGGCTAGGCATCTTCGAGGTTCGAGCTGTCAGTTTTGTGGCATAGAAGGTCGAAACAAACACTGAATATTTAGGGCCTAGCTTCAATAGGATTTCCAGTATGAGCTGATCATCTTTCTTTCCAATCCCACACTGTTTCAGCTGCAAAGCTAGTGCTTTGAACTTGGAGAAATATAGCTGCAGGGATTCAAAGCTATTTGGACTCAGAGAAATCAGCTCATTTTTGATTTGATGTCCCCTCGTCTCATCCGTCTTTCCAAAAATATCAGCAATATTCTCCCATACTTCATTCGGTGATGTCAATCCATCAATATGGAAAATGAGGTCTCTGGAAATACTCAGACACAGGAGGCCATAAGCCTCATCCCTCCTGTTGTGCCATTTTATCTTCTCTACAGCTGCATTGGGCTCTGCTTCTGTTTCCATAGTCACCCTGTAGAGGCCTTTCACTCTCAACAGTATCTCCATCTCTTCTTTCCATTCAAAGAAATTGAAGGGAGTCAAGATAGTTTTCTGTGATTGATCCATAGCTTAGAAAATATGTCTCGGCTGTCAGTAGAAGGATCCCAGTCACTGATGTCGAACCTGCAAAACAATTTTTGAAGGAGAGAAACAATCTACAATGGCTCCGATACCATGTGGAAATTGAACCAGGTGATAGGTTAATTTTACTCACAACAATTAACAATTGATCATGCAAAATTACTCACAAAGAGACTGAAAATTGGAGCTGAACACTAAACTGTATTAAATCAGTGTACAATAGCCAACCCTGTAATAAAATAGGTTGCTGAATAAATAACATACATCATGGATTCGAATGCATGAGGAACAATTCGAATCTAGCATAAAGTAGGCTTACTAAAAATAAGCAAATCCCCCATAGGTGTAAAAAGCTGATCCCAAATCTATCATGGAGCTCACGAATTGGAAAAATGGATTAGGCAAGCTAAATAATGGTGGAATGGAAGCTCATACATGCTTTTTCATGGAGAAAATAGAGGAGGATGTGTAGGACAAAAAACTAGTCAACCTCACCTAGTCTAGCTTTTCCTTTTGCCTTAAAACACTGAAAAAGCAGGGAATAAAGCAGAAAAAGCAGAAGGGCGCCTAGGAGGCCAGGAATAAAGAAAAATTGATTCCTTTAGCTCTCCCATGCACTACATGAGTCAAATAAGGAAATTTTGACCATTATAGATAGGCAAATGACAACTTGCACAAGGTGGGACACATGAACTAGGCTAATAAGACAAAAATAATGAAATTAATGTCTAAGTGGGTAAACTATGGGTTGATTATTCTAACACTCTTAATATTTGGGAGTATAATACTATCTTCTCTAACTATCCCTTGACTCCTTGTTGTTACGTTGGCTTCCATGACATCCTCGTACCCATGAGTCTTTTTCTCTTCAGCATCAAATAACGAGACAACATTCCACAAAGCCATGGTTTCCTCTTCCTGTTCCTTAGTAGAGGTAGAAGCATAATCCTCTTTTCTTTTTTCATCTTCATCTTCTGTTAATCTAGAATCCAACATCTGATTCATGACCAACGTCATTGAGTTTATCCATTGAGGGAAATTCTTTTCAGAGTGGGGTTGTTGGTGGAAAGTGCAAAAATTTTCCATCCCTATCTCTGTCAGATTCATAGATGTTGTATTGTGCGGAGGAGGCTAAGAATGATCCTTATCCTCTCTTTTCTTATAATATGGCTTATAAAACTTTTGTGTTTCTTTCTCTTTCTCCAAGTCTATGATTTTGTTGGAAAGCTTCTACATCATTTTGGCCATATTTTCAAAATCTGAAGATTTCTCTTCTTTAGGCTTAGTAAAATAGTAAGGATTTTCTTCCTGCACCTTTCTCTCCTGACTGTTCTGTATAATCTTCAATACTTTCTCTTTCAGCTTCCACTACTTCTGCCTCTTCATATGTTTCCGTCAAAGTAGGCTTGGCCCTACCTTTAGCAAACATGGCCAAATCAGGGCCTAAAGCTGAAGTATAATACTCAATCAGTACCTTGTCCGAAGGCTTATCTGTTTCAGAGAAATTCTTGAGATATGCTGCAAAACTTTGTGTGAAACTGTGCACCTTTTCTTTTCTTTCTTTCTTCAACGCGCATAGCCCCTTCATGAGGGTTGCATGAGTTTTCTGAGTTGCATACTTACTCCTAAAAATTCTTTCGAACGTATCCCAATCAGGGATAGAGTTAGCAGGAAACCCAAAGTACCATGATGTTGCGGCTCCTTTGAGGGTGTGCGGGAACAGTCTCTAGACTACATCTTCATACTCTCCAGCCTTTAATCCTTCAATTGCCAAGTAAAAACTTTGTAGATGATCATCTACCAGTATTTTCTCATTTGAGTCGAACTTGGGCAACATCTTGTCAAAGGCTTAAGGTAGGTCATGTAATGGAGGTGTCAAGTTTAATGGTGATCTGGCTTTCCACGCGGGTGGTGGATTCGGTGGGTTGGGCGGTTGATTGGCATTTACACTGGCCATGAGTTGGGGTGGAGAGTGAGGGGGTGAACCAACAGGAGTGTGAGTAGGAGAACTGTAAGGGGTACCTGGGCCTTCTTGGTTCAAAGGTAGTACAACTTCTTGTAAGGCTGTTTCTACAAGCTCTTCCTAGTCTCCAACCAACAATGAGTCTTCCACTACAGGACGATCTTTCTTTTTATACTCTCTTCTAGGGAATTTAGGGATGATTGGCAATCCTCCAATCTTCTTTACGTATGCCCTAGTGTGCCTTCTCATATCATTAACAATTTCATTGCCAATAGAATATAGATTTTCTCTTTCTTCCGGAATTGGATTATGAAACCCACTGCTTTCAGAACTGTTACCGGTGGAATAATCTCGGGAAAACGGGTTTCCTCGGCCAGCCATGCATTGGCGGCCCTCCTTCTAGCGCCAAAACTGTTGAAGCCAAAAAAATCGCAGGAAGCAACAATAAGGGATTCTCCCCAATCAACGTTCCCAACTAGCCCGTTGACTGTTTGGAATAGGGAATCCATCTGGTTTACCGTCTAGCTACCATAGGTCAAGTACAAAACAAAGGCTTTACCGGTTATGGCCCGGTCGACCGAGTTTTTGTATTTTTGACTTAAATTATGAAATGCAAGTTCCTAATTAACAATGCAGGGTGATGAAATTGCAAGGAGCAGTCACAATGTGATGCGCAGGTTCTTACCTCTCGTCTTAAGGCTCACAAGCATCCAAATCACATACAACAAGAAAATAAACTAACTACCTAAACTATCCCTAGGGAGTAGAATTATCATTTATTGGTGAGTAATACATTTTGTGCAGGCATTACGAAGAGTTACAGATAGCTGACACTTCTTTCAAGACACATGAACAATTACAGATATTTAAACAACCAGATAGCCAATCGTTTTATGAACAACACTTATTACTCATAGTGGAAAACATCACAAAATATGCTGAAGAACATTCAACAAGAACATAGGTTCAGGAAGTCAAACAATCTGACAGTTAATGAAACATAGCTGAAAACTAAATAGTTCCCATTCAACATTATTCATTTAATCACATTGATACATTCCACATTTCGCTTTCTCCATCAGGCAAAAGTTGCAGTTTTTGATTGTAAAACGAAATAGTTCGTCTTACAAGCAAATGGGTTACAAGTTTTTCCCGGGGAAAAAAGTCCTCGTAACCTCTAACTTCCCAGTATTTAAACAAAACCGTCAATCGTTTGGGTTTCCCCCCAACGCATGACCTTTCGGTCTCCCCAGCATTTCGTATCCCTCTCTCCATTTTTCTTCACTTGTTCATGATTAATTTAGTAACTGCTGGACCTTTCAGATCTACGTTTTTGTTTCTTTTGACTCTGTATCTTCTTTCACTTTTTCTTCCTCTTGACCTCGCCAGTTTCAATTTGATCAAGCCATGCCTTGACACCTGGTCACCCCAATAGTCCATTGAATTATACCTGCAATCAATTACCGTGTATCATTCGTTGGAAGGGCGTTTTAAATATTAAAATTAAACACATGAAACGGCCAATCCACAAGTAGACGGCCAGGTGCATCTTTTGGGCAGGAAAGTTATAACTCGGCAGTCGAAAGGCTTTGGCATCGGATGCGAAAAGGCTTCCCTAGCCACAACAGTGGAAAAGACACGGGCTAAAGTCACACGAAACGTGGGCGGGATAGGCTTAACCGAAAGTTAGACGGCTTTATACTTCGGGAGCTAAATGACTTTGAGAACCGCAATGGCAGAAGAGACAAGAGCTAGAGACATCCAAAACGCCGGTGGGAAGAGCTCGATCGAAAGTTGGAAGACATTACATCAGAAGCCAAAATACTTTCCCAGCCTCAACGACGAAAAGGAAAACCAAAGTCAACACGCATCGGCAGTCAGAACAATTTGGACTTTGGATGGTAAACCGGTTTGGGAGCCGCAACGACGGACGGGAAAAAGCTATCAGCCATCGATTTAAAAAAGTAAGATGCCTGATCAATAAAATGACTTAAGTGTTTCGGACAGCTTCTTAGACTCAACAACGAATAGAAACCTGTTATACCTCCGCAACGACGACCCACAGCAAAGAACATTTGGTTCGATCAATAGGCGAAAACAACTTAGAATCTACGATTCACCATAAATTCTAACGCGATCAAAATTCAGACCTCGGGCAAGAGTTAGGATTTTGTAATCAATTAAAATCAAAACACGACCAAAAACTCAAAGGACCCAACAATTAAAACAATGCAAGATCATGAGGAGGGACCCAAAATTTAAGAAAACTGGGGAAAATTGTTGCAGCTACAATAGATGGTCAAACTAATACAGATTAAACAAAGTTGGTTTTTGGAGAACGGATTTTAGCATTTCTATAGACAGTATAAAAAATAATCAAATAGAATGACAACTTTAGTCACACATGTTGCTCAAAGAACCATCTTTGTTATAATGTTGTGTTCCAATGAGCTTCTTTCCAGGATCTTGTATATGTTTCCTTAATGACATTAAGTACACTGCAACCACAAAATCATGTTGAAGAAGAAAACATAGATCTATACATATATAAGAATACCACGAAGAACAAAAAAACAGTTTGAATTGTAGAATAAGTCTCATAGATATTAATTTGCAAAATTCAAATGCCTACTGTCTCCAGAGTTCAAACCAATTATAAGGTCATGTCCATCTTTTGCATCAGGATCAAAGGCATAGCAGATTGGATTGGAGCTACTAAAATTAATTGCTTTGATAAGATCCTCTGAAAATGATAACCAGCATCGAAATTTAGACAGACTACTCCATTGACACTTTTAAAAACATGCGGAAAAAGTTCATATACTTGATTATTCTCTTTTCTATAGGTGAAGTGCAAATTAATTTGTTGAAGATGGCACACCTTGTCATGAGAATTGAAATCACTGATAAAAAGAGTGTGTCCAACAATAAAAATTACATATGTGCCTTCTCCATCATAATTTGATGTGGTAGGCCCATTAGTTGTAGACGAGGGACCATGTATAGATGGGAAATCTTATTTCCTGCAATAGTTTTACTAGTACCATTTCCCCCTCCAAATCTTAATGCCTAGATTCCATTAGTACCCGCTAATAATTAAGATCTAAAACTACCATTCATAATGAAACCAAAAGTGTGAAGGAACTATAAGAAAGGATTTTTTCCGGGGATTTCCTTAGCGGCATAGAACATTTAAGGCACTCTACCATCCTCTATTATACAGAATATCAACACAACTTTGCATGAAGATCAGGTGGCTTAGAGATTAAAATATTACAATTCTTTTGCACGGGTTCATTCTTCACAGCTGAAGGACACCAAAAAGCGTTTTCAATATTCCATGAGGCTTTACTCCCATTGGAATCCCTTTATATGCCTATTTGAGAAGAAATCAGAAATGAAATTGATATAAAGAACCTAATATGGTGATATAGCTCTAGCCTATGCAAGAATATCTGAGGAAAGTGAAATCCCCTAGAGGAAAGAAAGAAGAGTAGGCTTATGTAGGTAGGAAGAATAACAGAAAAACATGCTGGGGATGAATTTGAAATCTAAAGAGAGAGATGATAGGTAAGTTGAAGAGAGTTCACAGAGTGATTTAATCTAAAGATAAAAGTGATAGGAAAGTTTAAGAGAGTTCATAGAGTGACTTCACAGGGTATTCATACATGAAAGTGGAATAGAATGTTCAAGAGGTGGATTTTCTAGTGAAGTCAACAATGATACCCAAAAAAAATTTCCCATAGGAATTAAAGGTTTAATCAATCTTTCCTAGGTGAAGAATACAAATAGTGAAGAGAAAAAAAGTAGCAAATAGCTGAGTATGCCTCCAGAACCAAAATTAAAAATGATTTAGAACCGGTTGAACATAATAAGGCGAAAAAAGAGAAGCACATGAACTATTCAAAGAAACACTCTTCCCAAGCAAGGAAAATAAATTGAAGAAGGTATTCAATCTCCACCAAAAGGAATGTAAAAATGAACCTTAGATCTGGCAAAAAGGTTGCAGATATGAAATCCCAACCTGAGAATTGCATGAAATTTTAGAAGTCAATCAACCCAAATAGGGTGAACCATTTTCTCTTCAAGAAGTGGTAGTATTAAGAACATGTATATAGTAGGTAGTTGGTTTAAAACAATTATCCAACTATTCATGGAGCAGTTTCTTGTATCAAAAGCAATCATACTATAAACATACAAGGGTAACATATACATAATTTCAATTTTTTGCAATGAATAGAAAAGTTGTAGTTAAAGAAAAGGAGGAATTTTGTTGAAAAAGAGTGGTAGTCCCACCGATCCGTTCTCATTTTATTTATCTTGGAGATATCTATATCTACAATGTAGCAATGACAGTGCATGACAAATTCATAGATAGAGTTCTAAGTTATTCAGCATTGGGGATTTGTGGCCTTGATTACTTCACTGCTTTGACTAGGTTGGTGGGTGGCATCAATACAAAAGTAATTGCATCCTCTACAATCCCAAACTATATGGGAGTAGAATGACTCCAAAAATATGTCGATGCATTCTCAATGATTGAATCTGTTTGATGGTATAAGATTCATATTTTATCACATACTCTGGTTCAATCAATGTTTACCTTGGTCCATGATAGAATTAATGTGCAGTCTCGTGGATTTTTTGTGACTATGGACAAGAAAATCCACAGATACAGTTCAAGACTCATCATTTGGTAAATCAATAACTTAGATAATGTATCCCATTCAATTATTTCTAGCGGCATGATTATATTCCTAGATTAAATTTTTTAAGAACTTATTCAAAACATAGCATCTATTGTATATTGGTCTAATGTACACATTTCCATGTCGGTTTCTAATTACTTGCATTATTTCCATACTTGTTCATCACAACCAAATAGGATCCTTACATAATTCTCTTATTCACACCCTCTGTGCATATGAAAATTGTATGGTTTCATATGTGTCCAATGTGCATCCTATGAAATTCCAAAGTTTTTATCAGGAAGACAGAAAGGTGATAGAAAAGAATGACAGAAAGAAAAACCAAGCATAAAATAACAAAAACTAAAAATTACAATAAGTCTCTCTGCCACCATTCAAGTGGTCTATATCATAGATGTTGCGGGTATTACAATGTTATTTGCAATGGGAAGTGTTAACACCAGATATGTCGAGTAAAGGTAGTAGGTTCTAGCTTCTACTAAGATGCATTATTTGCAATTACAAGATTTAGTTCCAGAAGAAAATGTTAACTGGATTGATACGATCGATGGACTAGTTGATGCTACAAGGGACTTTGCTGAGGCTGAGGATGTTGGAATAGATTCGATGAAACTATTAAGTAAGGAGTGCATAGATATATGACAGTATAACATCATTATTATTGCATCAGATTGCGTTTTCTAGTGGATTGTACTCAAGGAGGAAAAGAGTGCAGTTAATTTCTTAAATAGCAAGGCAACCCAGTAGTTGAAACTAAGAAAAAAACATCCATTAGGTGTTAAGGAGTGCCAGTCAATGGTCGGTAACAAGTCAGCTTGAAGAGATCAGTATTCATTCAGTTTACTGTTCACTTATTGAAAAGGAATATTGTTTCATATAATAGAGAATTGGTTTTTTTATATCCGGTCTTGAAGGAGATGAATCTATTCAGAACTGTGTTTTTCAATCATTATATGATCGTATCATTTAAGCCCGTAATGAAAAACATTGTTTTAGGGTTATTGTGGTTATACCACTTTCACCTGGTTTCTAGGGAGGTGTAGATGATGCATGCGATGCATCTGTTAGGGCCATAACACATTGGCAGTATTAGGAAATATGTAGAGAAAAGCATTTGTTATCATAAAATCTTCAGCATATATTGGGTACCAAACTATTTAACTATGTTTCCTTTTATGGACTTGGTTGTTATGGAAGACTTTGTGAAGGTGGTCAATTGACCACCAGCCATATTTTTGTGTAAAGAAAAGAAATGATAGTTGATGACCATGTTGTATTGATTGGATCAACTAACATAAATGAAAGAATTTTGTTGGGAACCAGAGACTCTAACAACTATTCATATTTTAAACAAAGGATGCCTGGTTTAAACTAACTTATTGCCTTACAAAGTTTCATACAAAGGGATATTACCACATATAGCTTTGAATCTATTTAATACTGACATAATTTGCAATTTATTGCATTTAGAATATCACATATTCCCATGGAAATTTTACTTACAATTTTGGTCCAGTCCTCTGCTAGTTTATAACCAATTTAAATTTTACTGCAATATTGATTCATCGTTTATGAAGGATAACCATAGCTCATCTAAGTGCAATTTAACAAATTTGTCATAAACAAAGATGGTTTGATATTTCTTTAGAAAGTGAACTAGAAAGCACTGTGGGTGGCAGGGAAGGAAGCTAGGAAAAGTACAAGAAAGGCAAAAAAGACACGGAATTTCAGTATAGAGAATGGAAAAATGGGAAAGCATAAACCATGGAAAATAAACTGGGGTGCTGAGAAGAGCTTTCCTTTTACTTTTATGAATTTTCTGATTGTCCTGCATGCACATTTGTATATAATGTTAAAAACCAAGATATAATATGAATTCAAAACTATCCCATTGATTTATTTATCATGTGTCTCATGTCTCATTGTGTTGGTGTCTAAACACCCTCTCCCAAAATATGACACTATCGCACTTACTGATTTGTTTGTTCACTAAAAGAAGGCACAAACTTATTTATGTGATTGGGTGTTAATGGCATATTGAATGATGAAAACACCGAGGACTTGAATAAATCTAATTTCAAGGGCAACTTACACAAAATAATTGGCAACACTAGAAGTACTTGTTGATAGTCTGTGCTCTTTTGGGAAATCTATGAAAATAAATAATGTGTTGTAATTGTACAAAGTCGGGACCTGAAGGAATTCATAGATGAGATGGAAAAGTGTGCAATTCTAGTACTATCTGTGACACAAATTTCCAATCTCAATCTTGATCACTCATGGTTTCTTTCAATAGCCACTTTTTATATCTTCCTACACACTCAAACCCATGCTTCGATCCTATAAAACAATATTATGACATTTACTTTTTCAAGTGTTTTGTGCATAATTTTCTCAAAGGTATGGCTTTAGCAAACAATGATATCTAGCAATTACCATCAACATTTTAAAATTTTCATATTTACAAGAAACATAAGTTAAACATTGTTATGGAGAATAGCCACTAATTGAAATGGTTGCTGAAATGGTAACAACCAACATAGATTCCTCTCAAATAGAATACTCAGTGGCCCTGTTATCCCTAAAGTTGAACCTAGACTATAGGGGTTCAAGCTTAAAGAAATATTTTAAAAATAATTCAATAAAATCAAAATAAAAACTGAGTTGGTATATAATCAAAGATATAGGAAAATCACATAACCATTAAAGATCTATATGACATAAAGTGGAATACAAAATTCAATATGAAGGGAACTACGAGCACGAATCTATGGAATAAAATTGACTCTGTCACTAAATATTTGAAAGATAATTGTATTTTATTACAAGAATCATGCAATGGATTGTATTCGACCATACACAGGATAAATCATAAAAAACACAATCATAAAAATACAAAATCAGCTCGTAACCATAATCATATCAAAGCAGAACCTGTATTGAAGATGCAGAGAGTTTCATGTCATACAGTATACATCAAAATTGGATTCCCATTTCCGATTTCCACCCCTTTCCTATATTTTTACTATCCCTTATATACAAAACCTATGAGTTTCAGAGATAGTTATCAGATCCTATTTCTATGGATTGAATTCTTTCAAAAATAGCAAAGTCGTTTTTCTAAAACTGTCTGCCTTAATTATCTGGAGCTTGTTTTGATTTTCTGCCTGAATAATTGGATCTAGAATTAATACACTCTGCCATTTGGTATTTGTGTTGACACATTGGGATTCTTTGATGCTTGAACTCGGTTTCAGGATTTAATACTTAAAATATCATGCACTTAAATCATTGGTGCTCTGTTCATCTAATTGTGATGACAATTGTGCAATACTCTAATTATTTGTTGTCGATGTTTTCCTTTGACAAAATATCGACCTTTATTTTCTAGAAATGCTCATCCAATACCCTGAAATTTGAGATATATATTTCACATTTACTGTAAAATATGGAGATAATTTATGTTGCCAGCCAACCATATTAACATCTCAAAACCTTTATAAAAAATCCATAAGAGTAGCATAAGTTCCTGTTTCTTTCAGTTGACATGGTCCTTATTGCACATCCATCATCGACTTCGGACAGAAGAGAGGATTTCATCCTTCTCCATAGCTCACTGCATTGTCTTTGTTTTGAGCGAGGAGCCGCAGTTTTCCAATCTGGACTTACACTTTGCCTTCTAAGTTTACTTCGGTTCTCAGCAGGTTCTTTCTCATAGGGAGAAATCCATTTGGCATGCAAATATGTAAGTGTTCTCCATGGTGGAAGTGGCATTGAATTCTGCTTCAATTCAAGCTTTGTAGCTTCTACCATCACTTCCAATATTTGTTCAAGTTTTAGCAAGGTTACCCACATAAACCACAGGAAGATATCTTAGTATTCCAACATATGATCTAGTGTGTCTAGAAATGAACTTGGATCCCTTGCTAGCAAAGCCTGCATGTTCTTTTCTTGCCACTCAAAAAATGCAGCATCTTGGATTAAACCATATTTTATAACTTCTGCAATACCTGAAGCTAATTCTCTATCTAGTAATATACTAAGTGTATCTGTGTCTAGTAGTACACACTGAGGCTGGAAAAATGCACCAATCAATTTCTTTCCCAATGGATGGTTTATTCCTGTTTTTCCTCCAACTGAGACATCAGTGTTGTTGGAATCTGAGTAAAATTTACTCCACGCAAGAAGGAAGCAGCAACAAATCTACACATGTCACCAATCACACCCCCTCCAAGAGCAACAAATGTATAGCGTCGATCCATTTCAAAATGACTCTAAAAGTCAATCTCAATGATCAGTCGCTCAGTAGCCCTATCATCACTTTTCCAGTGTTTTGCATTTCAGGACCAAGAACCATATCACATCCTTGAAACTTTTCAAATGGAAGGACTGCTTCCTTGACAGATACATGACTATGTAAAACCAATGTCTTGAAGAGATTTTCCTGACATAAGAGATTTTCTTGACATAAGAAGGGAATCATACTTTGCTAAAGGACGACGAATTGCCTTAGAGACAAAAGGAATTGTTCATGATGCTCTAGGATTTGCTACACATTCACCGTCGTAAGATGAGTACATATAGGGTATATCAGCTTCAAACTCAACTGTGCATGTATCCACTCTTTTATATGCAGGACATACACCTAAAGCTAGGAATTGGGTACAGACTTCTTTTTCAGGTGATTTAATTGCAAATGATATCTACTTATCCTGAAATCCCCTCTTCTTTACTTAATAAAAATCATCTTTCCTCATTTCTGATAGCTTTGTAATAGATAGGAAACCTTCAACGTCTAGGAGGTCCCACAACTGTAAAAGGAACCATCTATCAATATAGCATAACTCATGAATCTCTTCTGTGCTCATACCTCCTTTCATGGCTGCTTAAAGTGCATATATTCGATTTGGACCAGGAACTCTTAAGCCATATTTTGAATTTCTTCATCCGTAGCTGAAACTTAGATGAAAGGAGCAGATCTAATGGCAACAGGCCTTTTAAAGAAAAAACAGGCCATGGATTTATCTTGGCACCTGAGAGCATTGGGGTTTCGAGTCCATAGAGAACTAGTTATTGTATTGTAATTAACACCATATCCACTTACATACCCTATTAAAACATTCACATTCTAGCTTTGAACTGTCAATTCATCGAAATTTTGACATGATGCCCAAAAGGGATTAACAAAACTAGAAACAAACCCACATTTTGTAGACATTCCAACTAGAGAAATACCCACAAAATTATATGAATCAAATCCATATTTTATGGTGACGATATGAACTTGATTGCCCTGATAATAAGTCGTGATGTTTGTACAAATTAGAAGCATTGTCAAGAAAGTAAAATCATTGGCCTCATCCCCATCTTCAAATCTGTCCAACACATCTTGAGAGCCTCTTCATCTTTCCCATTCAAAGCATACCCTACAATCATATCACTCCACAAAACCACATTCCATTCAGGAATATTGCCAAACACTTTCCTTGCATCCTCAACAGCAAGAGGAACATGAACAACAAGCATGTTATCCCCACATCCTTTGAGTACTACAATGATCAACAACAACAATGTGCAGTGATCAATTACCCCCAAAGATGAAATGATAACAAGCAAACACAGACATGGAAGCATTAAAATCTCTCATTTCATTCTTCCTTTTCCTTGATAGCTATTGGTTTTATTTCTCACATTGAATCTCCCAAGTTCCCCTGGACAGCTCATGCTTCATGCTTTCAAATATATTTGATCCATTTCATCTCCACCACATCCACAACAACGAAAAAAACCATGAATAAAATAAAAACACAATAGGAAATCAAGAAAAACATAGAATTAAACAAACCTAAAGGTCTAAACATTGTTGCCATTCTGGAGGTAGTGGAGACTCAACGTGAAGCTCAATACCAATATTTGATAGTTTCAGTTTATGTCCACCGACACCAATATCATCACCATGTTTAGAATTTCCTGAATTCCAACTCCATTTACTCTTCTTAAATGTGTCTTCAAGCATCTTCTTATAAACCCATTATAATCCTGGCACATTATTATTAGTGTAATAGTGCTCGATATCGACCTGCACCTTGACCCACCTCACCCTTCCTCTCTTTTCCAAGGAATGTTTTTTTAACACACCTCTGCCTCTTGTGCTTATGCTGGATCAACAAGTGAATTGTCTATGCTCCTTCCTCTGCTTATGACTAAACTCGGTCAATTTATGGAACTAGGCGAAGTTAGCTATTTCTCTATAAGGAAAGAGACAACTCAACTCTTCTCGGGAGTTATCCAGACCCCCATAACAGATACTTTGAGAAAAATTGAAACTACCATATATTTTACTTGTCATCTTGATTGATGAATCTCCTCATGTCTTAAGTTTTCCTTTGTCTACATGGTCTCCATCCCACCTTGTCAATTACTCGCCTCTAAGTTTAACTGCTCTGTATTTATATCAGTTTTCGTTGGTGATTTTCCTCTCCTTTACCTTGTTTCCTTTCCCATCTTTGCAGCAATTTATGGGGATATTTATTGGTTAGGGAGCTACCTGCATGTTATAATTTTTATCTATGGGACATAGTGTCTCTCAGATCTAGACATATTACTTCTAAATATGGTCATCTTAGCCTAAGTCTTCAACATCGTAGGGTAGGGTTTTGATTCATATAATGGAAAAAGGTTTCCATTCTCGTGGGTCACAACCCCGGCCTATTTTATCCCTGCCCTGTAAATTATCTGATCCATTCTCAGCTCCTCTAATATTCTACACTAACGACATTGCCCTCAATAAGACAAAAACTAAATGAAACTTTCACTTCATATCATAAAAACTCTCGATGATGATCTGCAATAGGAAATCCACCATTATCTCGAGTATATCCTTTTATTCTACGGAAGCATTCACCTTCTATAGGTTATGTTGAAATTCAAGTGTAATACATGAAGCAAAATGGCCATGTAGAACCACCATTGGTATAGACATATTGGTGTTGAGAAGTAAAATGATTTTAAGGCATATTATGATTTAAAGTATTTTTAATAATATAAATAAAATATAGAAATATTAAATAATGTTAATTTCAACTTGCGGTTATTTTCATTTTTTAAGGTATTTGGTTTTATAGGGAAAAAATGACTAGACAATGAAAAAACTTTAAATTTTCAAAGATATGCCTCCAATAATTTACATAAACTTGATAAATGTGCTCCATGCCAAGATATCTTCTTGAATATATCCCAAGTCAACACCTTGTTATACAGTTCCATCCAGTGCAACAATTTGGTTTTTAGAGGATTAGTGGTTTTCCACAAAGGAATACACCACTTACTCTACTTCTTAGTCATCATTCAAGAACATGGATTTGTATCGATAGATTCTAGTATAATCTTTAGTATGTTTCCATGACTAGACCAAGGTATCTTCCTCCTCCTTTAATTAAATGAAACTCAATTTCAACTTGTCAATAAAAGTGTTTCATTTTTTAGCTTCATGTCCATCTAAACCCAACAAACCATCTTCAATATATCACCCATCTTTCAACAAATGAGCTCTCTTTGAGGCTACAAAATAAGAAAAATACACATTATATGCATGTTATTGTTCCATGTTTTATATATCCCTTGTATATAAGCTAATATCAACCTAACTAAAATTATGTGTCCTATCTAATAAAAATAACTCTACTAGTTCAACAAAAATTGGGTCACCCTTCCTTTAAACGTAAAATGTTTGACATAAATTATCTATAAAGCATAATAAGTACGTCACATAATAATACAAAATCAATCCAAAAGTGTGCAAAAGAAATTAATAATACTAAGGGTCTCTACATACAATGCTTGTTCATTTTCCTTGTTCCCTCCAGACATAGTATCAAAAATGAAAAACGACAGATGGGGAGAAAAAGGGCGTAAGACCATAAATAAATATCATAAAAGGAATCATATCCAACCCCCTAATCCCAAATCCCTTAACCCCATAAACCTTAAACCACCTAACCTCGAATCCCCTAAACCATAACCCCCTATACCCCTAAACCTCTAATCCACCTAAATGCAACCCCCTAACCCTAGATAACCCCCCTAACCCCTAAATCCCCTAACCGCTAAATCTCATAATGTGACCATAGTGACAATCTATGTATTTTATGCGCATATATACTAAGCAACTAGCATAAACAATTAACAACTAACATCTCATGTAACTAGCATAAACAATGAAGTCTTATACTAATATATGTATTCAATGCACCTACCAAACTTGCATGGACAATTCATGGTGCACCATAACACATCATTTAATGAAAATTATGAATCTTTTAGTCAACATAAAAAGGAATATGAATAGGAAAATAGCAAGGACAATTTCATTCCAACAAGACAACCAATTTTTCTTCAGGAAGCATACAGGGAATTTCCTCTCATAGAATTTCCCCCTCTATTATAATGCATGGATTTTATTTTATGGACATTATGCGTATATTAGTCTCAATAGAATAATAACATTTACATTTGCATTAAAAAATTATTTAGTGTGTCAAACTCAACATTGCATGTCCTCCAAGCACGTATGAATCTTGACAGGATAATCTTTTGAGTTGAGAACAAGAACTCCATGTTATTGATGGATATTTGACATCACTCAACAACGATGAAGGGTTTCATTTTGCTCCTCCTTTAGCTATACATATACAGAATCAATGGCTTTGGTTTTATAAATTAGGATTAATATAAAATTTAATTAATTTATGTTTAATATAAACATAATAATTTGTGTTCTATATAAATAGAATATTTGTTTTATTATTATATAATATTTTTTTAATGGTATTTTTTGTTATAGTAGTATATATAATTATAAACTTGGGTCAAGGACATTGGCCGAGAAGAGTTGGGCAGATCGTGAAAAAGGTGGGTGGTGACGTTAGATGCAAATTTTACCTCACCAATAATGCATAAAGGAGGTTCAACTTGATAGTGATAAGGAGAGGTCATCAATACATTATACGTATCATATTTTACGAGTTCGGGCCTATAAGAGGTTGAGGAATCAAAATATTTACCTGAAACTATGAGATGGGGTCAAGCCTCTACCTTTACTACATATGGATCTGAGACTGGTTCTGGGTCATCACCCCAGTTTATTTATAATTGAGTCTTTGATTGGTTAAAATATTGTTCTTGGTTCTTTCATCAGTTCAATTATTATTGGATCAAATGCTACTATGTTTAAAGGAACTGAGCCTAGTTAAGCTACGCCGACTGGTGCAACTAGTTCGACTATCGCAGATCTGATAGTTATATTGAAGTTAGAAAAGCACCTCAGTATGGGACTTGGGACTCTTACATTGAAGGATCAACAACTAGCTATGATGCTTCTAGGTATCGATATGGTACTGGTTCTAATACCTAGTTCATAATTGTAGGAACCTAATTTTCCTTTGACAAGCGCTTAATGGTTTGTTTCAATGGTGCAGCAGGGATAACGATGGTCAAGAGAAAATTCTCGCAATTGATTTGTTGGATATTTGAATATCAAGGTGCATGGAACCAATATTACTAATAGAAGGTAGGCAATTTACAAAATTTACTAAATTGTAACACTTCATTGTCACAATTGCAATTTTCCATGACACAATTAAAAATGACTAATTCATATTCTTCTAGTTAGTAATTTTTTATGTCGTGACTAAATTAGTCGTTTATGTTAGTCACTTTTAACTTTGTCACTTATTATCTAGTCATATTTGTTAACTGGTGACTAAATTAGTCATTAATTTTAGTAGTTTATAGTTGGGTCAATCAAAATTACTCATATTTAGTAGTAAATCACTTGAAAAACTTGTGGTGACTAAAATTTTTAGTCACGTAGTGGCTAATTCCTTATTTTCTACTAGTGAGTTGAGAGAAAGAACAAGACAGTCTAGGAAGCAACTAGAACTATGCTTAATTAAGCAAAAATTCTTGATGGATATTGGAGAGAAGTAGTATATACAAAACATATGACAACTCAAAATAAATAGAAACAAGACTTCTTATGAGTTATGTTTTGGAATACCATCCTTAGTTAAATATTTTAGAGTTTTTGGAAGTAAATTATACATAAAAAGAGACAATGATAATCTAGGAAATTTTGACTCTAGAACGGATGAAGGCATATTTCTTTAATATTCTTCCACAAAAAGGGAATACATATGTTATAATATAAAATTGCAGAAGATCATAGAAAGTGTAAGTGTAACTATTGATGATACTAAGTCAATAAGAATACAAATCCAAGAAAGTGAGGATGTTCAAGAAACTGACAATGAAGAAATAAATGATAGACACAAAGAAGAAAGTTCACTAGAGGAGGATTCTCTTGAAGAAGAAGAAGAAAGAGTAGAAAAAGACGATTCTCGTGAAAGTGAAGAAGAAGACTCTCCAAGATCTGATACAAAAGCTCCATCTAGGAGAATACAAAAGAATCATCTCGAGACACAAATAATAGGTGACAAAGATGTTGGATTCAGTACAAGAAGGAAACTAGTCTTTACTGAACAAGCCTTACTATCAGTGGTGGTACCTAAGAACCTCACAGAATCCAAAAAAGATGAAAATTGGATCAAGACAATGAATGAAGAATTGGATAAAATTGAGAAGAACCAAACTTAGGAACTTGTCCCAAGACCTGAAGGCTAGAATGTCATTGGGACCAAATGGATCTTCAAAAACAAGTTAGATAAAAATGGAAAAGTAATATGAAACAAAGCAAGGTTAGTATGTAAAGGATATTCTCAAGTGGAAGGTATTGATTTTGAATAAGCCTTTGCACCTGTAACAAGACTTGAAGCAATCATAATGTTCTTGGCATTTTCATGTTACAAAGACTTCAAAGTGTATCAAACGGATGTCAAGTCTACATTTCTAAATGGGAAACTAGAAGAGGAAGTCTATATCAAACAACCAAAAGGTTTTCTCTTATCGGAGAATAGAAGTTATGTTTGCAAAATAAAAAAAGGCACTCTATGTTCTAAAGCAAGCCCCAAGAGAATGGTTTTCAAGGCTAGATAACTACTTGAAGCAACTTGGATATAAAAGAGGATCCATTGATAGCAACCTCTACATAAAGATTGAAGATAAGAATATGATCATTGTTATTGTCTTTGTGGATGATATAATATTTGGAAGCAATTTGCAAGTACTAAGTGTAAACTTTGCTTCTGAAATGAAGAAGGAATTTGAAATGTGAATGTTGGGTGAATTAAAATTCTTCATGGGATAACAAGTCTATCAGTATGACAAAGGAATCTTCATTTCTCAAACTAAGTACATCAAAGATATGCTTAAGAAGTTTAAGATGGAAGACTCCAAGCCTGTGAATACTCCTATGATCACTGGTTGTAAAGTAAGCAAAAATGATGAATCCTTAGAAATGGATCATACCATGTATATATATATGATAGGTAGTTTGCTATATGTAAAATCTACAATACCATATGTAATGCAAGTTGTAGGATTGGTTTCCATATTTCAATCAAATCCAAAAGAAACACATGTGGCTAAAATAAAAAGAATCTTTAGATATCTAAAAGGAACTATGAATTATGGTTTATATTACCCAAAATGACAAGACTTCACTTTAAAAGCATTCACTGATGCAAATTGGGCAAAAAGTGTTGATGACCAAAAGAGTACCATTGGAGCAACATTAGTTTTGGGAAATTGTTTGGTATCATGGTTATGCAAGAAACAATCTTCAATAGCACTATCTACATTAGTGGCTGAATATATTGCTGCTGCATTACGTTGTACTCAAGTCATTTGGATGAAGCAGACATTAGAAGACTTACTTGTGAATTATGAGCATCCAATAGTAATAAATTGTGACAATACAAGTGCCATAAGCATATCGAAAAATACTGTCATGCATTCCGAAACTAAGCACATACTGATAAAATATCACTTTCTAAGAGATCAAGTGTCTCAAAAAGTGGTCTGATTGGAATCTATTAATACTAAAGAATAGATTGCTGATATATTCACTAAGTGACTACCCAAAGAAGCATTTGTGCATCTTAGGCATAAGTTGGGAGTAATATCCTTACAGTAAAAAAGGGGAAGAAGAAGAAAAAGAAACATGTCAGGGGGAGCTGTTAGAAGGAAACCTTTGTCATCGTTGTCAAAGGGGGGGAATTATTTAATGTTTCCATCAATGCCAAAGGGGGAGAATGTTGAATGAAATTGTCGTTGACATCAAAATGGGTTCAGTAATGAAAAAGGAATAAGTGATGACACAATGGCAAGGAAAGCAATGACATATGTGATAAGTATGGAAAGAAAAATGAGAGGATCGAGTGAGGGCATCAAGTTCGATCAAACTAAATTGATTGATCAATCCTCTAATTAATCGATGCAGGGTCCGATCAAACTAAATTAATTGATCGGTCATGTTAGATCATGTTTTTGTTTTCCATTTTTTAATACTTTTGTTTAAGTTTTGAAGCTTGGTTTTATTCATTACTCCTATAAAATTTTGTTCTTAGGATAGTTTGAATCTTTTCCCTTTAGCTTTCATGTTTATTTGATTTCTTAGTTTTTTTTTTTAATTCTGGTTTGATTTCATAGTTAGAGGGCTTATAGAATGCTTATATGAATTAAAAGGTCTAAAAAATAACATAAAATATCTATTAAGGTTCTTAAACCAAGTTTAAACCTTTATCATGAGTTTAATTTTTGAAAAAAATTAAAGCAGACTTTATTGTAGCGCAAGCCTGGAAAAATTGCACACATGCGCTACAAGAAAGTCGCGCAGTTCAAAAATCATCATTTTTGGGTCAGAGTTTTTTTGAAATTCTCACACATGAAGTGTCATTCATACTGCGTTGATGGATTTGATACGTGTTTCCACTAGAATTATCATTGTGACAGGTGTAAATATCATCATGAGGGCGAGTCGTGACGGTCTGTTGCAGAAGTGATGGAATAATGATGGTTGAACATAATGAGACAAATGCACCTTGAATCTCGTATTCCCTGAAGTGCACGTAGAGAAGATGAAGGTCATGGAAAAAAAATCAGCAGTCTGTAATCGAAATTTTGAAACAAGGTGAAAAATTAAGGCTTCGAGGAGTGGTCGTTTGGAGTTATCAAAGAGGTAAGAGAATATTCGAGAATGCAATTGGACACCTGACAGTCAAGAAAACATGATTCCAACAACTAGATTAATTTTGATGAGTAGGCTGCGAATCGTTACCTGAGTTCATAAATTTGGGGTTCTTCAAAGCAGAGGACTAATGATAAAGTTGATTGAAGATTATTAGTTTATAAACCGAATTCTTACTGAATGATGAATTCTCTGTCAATGGAATTAAAATATTTATCAGTTTAAATGAGAGAGTTCATTATAGGGTTTAAGGTTTCCCAGTTCATCATTGTCTGTTAGATTGTGAAGACTTGAAGAGATCCAGAGTTTGTTCTATTGACAGTAGCTATTTGATAATTATTCAAGATGAAAAGAAGTGGTAACACTAATAGAGCAAAACCTTCAGATATGAGCTGGGTTCAAACTTTTCTAGATTGTGCAAGACTATTTGCAAAAGCAGGGTGGTTAGTGTTTTTTGAAAAGATTGAAGGTTATCACTCAGAAGTCTCTTCTAAATTCACTCAATATTTGGATAAGGATATAGTGTCTTTTGATACTTTGAAGTTTAAACTGACCAGGGAATTGTTAGCAGAAGCAACAAGAATTTTAGATGAGGGTGAATTCCGGTTCAAAAGGTGCCTTTCACTTTTGATGCTCAGAGATATCTACTTCTAGATGTAGTAGTAGATTGAGGAAAGGGAGTACCTATTCAAAAGTTTAAGCCAGAATGGATAGAGCCTATGAAGGGAGATTTGCTTTTGTGTTTAAGTACCATTTTAGATTCCTTCAACATCTCACTAATGAATCCAAAATGAATCTCCCATTCTTCTTTTTGAAAAGTTTACAGAAGATGTCAAGCAGGGTGAAAGAACATCAGGATCACACCAAACAATCAGTATTTCATCATGGGCTTATTAAACTAGTTATAAGCACTGTAATTCATAAAAGAGAGAAGACATGGGAATATTTCCTGTTTTGGTCTGGTTTCCAAACAGAGAAGGAAGAGCAGTCTCAGAAGAGACAGTTAGACAAAGGTCATAGTTTGATCAAGAAACTTAAAAAGAAAGTCATAGTCAAAGATGAAGAAGCTGGTTAATCAAAAAAATCTTCGAATCAGGAAGATGAAAACATAGAAATTGAACAACAAATTAATGTTGAGGAAAAGAAAATTTCAAAGTCAGAGGTGAAGGAAGTTGAGCCTATAGAAGATGCTTATCCTGAAGAACTGAACCAAATTGTAAATGAAGAGGTAAATAAATAGGAACAAACCCCTATTACAGTACCCTCTGAAGATGATGAAAAATACTTATCTGATGAAGTTAGGGTTCATACTACTGATGAAGTTAGGGTTCACTTTAAACAAGAAATACATACCCATTCCGAAGAACAGACAGTGTCATGAAGAAAGAAAATGAAAGTTGTTGAACTAGCTTCAATAACACATCAAGGGAAAGTTTTGAAAATGTTAGGAGAGGTTGGAGTAGTTTGGAGGCCCAAGACAAGGCCAAAAAACAAGCTTAGGTTAAATATAAAGAAGCTATTAAATCCCAAACTGGATGAGAAAAAGGTTATAGTAATAGAAGATTCATCATTTCAGGATAAATTGGAAGATAGTGAAGATGAAAAAAAAGAAGTTATGAAGGGTAAAAAACCAATAGTTTCAAAATATAAACCAGTCTTCATTGATACTAAGATCTCAAACATATTCATGGAGGTTCGAAATAAGATGATTCAAGAACAACAAAAAAATGATATAAAGAGTTCTTGTATGGAGAAAAGAGAGGCAATTGAAGATGTAGTTCAGTGTAGTATTGAAGCTGAAGAACATTCAGAAATTCCTGTGACCTTGATAGAGCATATGAAGGAGGATGAAGAAATATTCAAGAAGCTGAAAATCCCATGGATGCCATAAGGGATTCAACCAATAGTAGAAGGTAAATGCATTGATTCTAAAAAGAAAAATATGCAAAGGAGTATTAAACAATACAAGCATCAAATTGAGTACCTGCATGAAAGCAATGAAGGATTAGTGACTGCAAATAAAAGACTAAGAGAAGATATAGAAGAAGTTAATAGTCACTATTAGGAACTTATTTCAGTTTCTAAAGAGGCTCTTAAAAGAAAAAGACATACAAAGAATCAGTTTATAGAACTAAAACAAACTATCCAGGAGCTGACACAGCAGAAAGAGGAGCTGACAAAAAGAGTTGCAGATTTGGAAGCAGACCACCAGAAAGCTAGAAGGAAAGCCCAGGCTTTAGAGGGAATTGCTCTTTTAGCAGAGGCAGCAGAAGACTTGTAAAAGTAATTTAGGAAGAGTAGTTATTAGTTAGTTTGAAAAATTTATTTCAGTTTTGTATAATGATAGTTTATATTGAACAGTTCGATAGATAACCTAAAAGTAGCTAGGGTTCAGTTATGCAACTGTTTTTGAAGGAACAAGATAAATGTAAGTCTAAAAAAGGACCAAGGGTTCGATTTTTGTTGCAAGGGGAGGCTATCAGGCTATGTTTTATGAGCTAAGTGTAAATACTCTTATGTGTTTTTGATGACTGAATTATGAAATATATGCAACTATATGCCCTTTTAGACTTTTGACTGGTTTCATTTCTAATTTGTGTTAATTACTCAGTTGGTATACTCATTTCCTGTTTAAGGTTTTTATGCTTGAAATGCTTGCTAACTGTGGGTGGAACTCAGTACTGTGATTATTATTTTTGGATTATAGTTTATATGTTATGCATATCAGTCTTTCAAATGCTCATGATTTAGTGTTTTCTTTGGTTTCATGAAGTTTCTTCCCTCTTGTCTACAAACTGTACAACCAAAAACCTAGAAAAACCTATTTTACTTTATTGTGTTTATTGAGATTGTGTTGGCTTTTTCTTTTGTAGTCTGAGAACAATTTCTGGAACTAACAGGTCCTACAAGTAATCGACATAGGGTCGTGGAGTTGCAATAAACTTATTTAGAAGAGGTTAGATGGATTATATTGTATCAAGACAATAGATTGATAGAAGGAAAAAGATCCGCAAAATAAATATGTGTGGAAAATAACATTCCAGAGCTGCAATCAGCTTATTTAGCAGAGGTTAGATGACTTAGATTGTATCAAGAGAATAGATCAACGACAAGAAAAAGATCCGCAAAATAAATATGCATGGAAAATAACTTTCCAGAGTGCCAAAGTGAAGTTCTGTGTTTGATAACTGATCAACAGACAAAGAATATTCTGCAAAGCGATAGATTGTTCATAGGATATGCAGAAGACAATTTGTGGAAGCAATTTTCAAGGAAACTCGAAATGCATACCCACAATTCGCAATCCACAATTGCAAAAGGAAGAAGTTTTCGATTGTGGAAATTTCATTGCGGAAAGATAATTACAGAAGAAATTTTCGAGAAAAGTCAAAGTGCACATTTGTAATCTGCAATTTGCAATTACGGAAGGAATAAGTTCCCACAAATTGTGGAAAGTTCAAATTATGGAAAGGTCGTTTCGGAAAGCTGAATGCGGAAAGGTATTTTGTGGAAAGTTTGTTGCGGAAAGGACGTTGCAGAAAAAGAAATTGTGGAAGGCCATGACTGATAAATTAAACATAGTTAAAAATGACAAACATAGAAGTAATTTTGAATTAGTTTGTTTGTCTGTGAAGAATCATGACGAAGATATGTGATTGTTAGATGAAGAGATATGTTTGAGGGTATATACACAATGATTTAAACCTTCAAATAAGGGTCTTTATACATTCAATTGGTATATCGATTGATGTAGAACATTCAGAGATCAAATTATCAGATAAGGGAGGTTGGGAGGCTCTAGTTCAAGCAACAGGCCTGCAAGGGGGTCGTAGCCTCCTTCCAGTGGTAGCTGGTAAACAGGGTGTCGTAGCATCCTTTCAGTAGAAGTTGATAAAATACGGGGTCGTAGCCTCCTTCCAATAGGTTTTGGTAAATAGGGTGTAGTACCATCCTTGTCTAGAGTAGCAGGAAAAAACTATTTGTAAATATCATTTTGTAGTAATAGGAAGTATTGGTGGTTTACCCAACTAAGCTTCCATGATAAATTTTTGTTTTGTGTGCTTTTTTTTATCATGTGTGTGAATAAGTAAATTAAAAGTGGTTTTAATTATTAAAAACTATCAATACTGATTCACCTCCCCCCCTCCCTCTACTCTCAGTATTGCACAATATTCCAGGAATAAACATGCAATAAATTTTTATGTCTCAAGCTCAAAGATATGCTCTCCATCGAATATTGTACATGGATTTTATTAACTCTCCCACAAATTTGTAAGGATGATAAAATGAAATATTTTTTTGTATATGTTTCTCATGGGACTTTATTTCCTCTATCACTTCCTGATATGCAGATCTATCTTTAATTACCAGCAGAATTTGAGAAAGTTCTTGAGGCAACATTATTCTTTACTCAACAATTCTTGAGAATTGTTAAACACTTTTTGTTGGATTATAATCCCTATATTGTACATGGATTAGTGTATGGGGGGTCTTACAAACTAAAAATAAAACTCCAAAGAAACAAAGGAAATCTTGAAAAAAAACAAACAAAACAAATTTTGAGGAAAAACATGCACTCAGACTCTCATGCTACTAAGAACCTGTTGGCATGAGTAGCATAAACTAAACTAAAAGATAACACAAAAAATCATATGCTTGAAAAACTTAAAACCCAAACTATGAGTGCTCTAATCCATTAAACATATCCCCAACAACAACGCCATTAACGTTAGTCGAATTAATTGTCTTAATTTCTATTACATTTTAATATCAATACGAGTTTCATAAGATTATGATATGTAAGCAAAGTATATGTAGGATTAGAGCCTATCATGTCTAAAAATGCAATGTAATTAAATGATGTGCTGTAGTAAACTTGTCACTAGTTAATTTGTGGATTGCTAAGGTAGGAATGTAGGATTAGTCAATATTTTGTACTTAATAGTACTCTATAGATTACACTTGAATAAATTAACTTAGAATAAATCTAGAACTAGAAACACATCTACTAAAATAAAATCCAAAAATAAGAAACCAACTGAACTAAGCATAAGATATGAATTTTGTGAGTTGGACTGTATTCAAATGTGAGATTCTAAGGTAGAAATGTGGGTCAATTACAATCCTTGTTATTGACATTACTCTGTAATTCCTTCTTAATGAGTTTAACCAACATTTGACAAGATATCTAAAGCCAAATTTGAAAATAAATAACTAATTATGAATATAAATATTTGAAATTGGCAATAATCATTTGTGAAACTTCTAAGGTAGGATTATAGGTCTAGCACAAATATTTGTGCAAGGAAATACTCCATTTGTTCACTTAATAATCTAGATTAATGCATTATCCAGAGATGTATGCAATGAAAAGTAAGTTAAACACACACACAAACTAATTACATGCAGACAAGATTCTATTGCATTAGCAATTAATTTTTAGGATATTTACACACTTAGGAGTTAGTTAAGATCAACTTGTGTAATATATCCATTAGGTAAAGCATGTTTCTTTAGTATGCATTAGTATGCATTTATAAATATTCTAATCTGATGGTCACAATAAGTTCTAGACATAGAGTTATCTGATGGTTCAACTTCTATTAGATCATAGCTACCATTGATCCATAGCTTAACACTTGATTGGTCCATGATATCTATTTAAAGAGCATGGAGGGTCCTTGGCTAGTTGATCGATTATGAGAAGCTCATGTAACTTTCTTTCTTTTTGCATAATAAATTGCTCCAAGTAGCTATTTGGCTAGGGCTATGGAATGTTTCCCTCTCGAGGGTTTTAACTACGTGACAAACATTGGTCCATTGATCTATAATATGTTTGTGTGAGTGGTTTCTCTTGGTGTTCGGTATTTTAGGAGTAACCTATGTACCCGAACATGGTATCAGAGAATTTATGAAGAGTCGCTTCCATTTGTGATCAAGATCTGGAACTGGTGTTTCTGAAACTTTGAAAGGATTTTTGGTTCTAGAGTTTCTGTGCATTTGTGGCCTATGGGAGTTGTTCCATTACGTCGGGAGCACCCTTTCCATTGGGAAATAGTTTTCGTTTCATCGAAAACTATTTTTGTTTGTTCCAGAAACACCCATTTCAGAAAATCTAAAGGTATAATGTTACAGTGACGGATTTGATTTTTTTTTTAAATCTCTCATATTTTATCAGTTTTATTATTATATATTTATTGTTATAGTCTCGGACTATTGCTTTCCCTGGATGTGTATTCTCTTTTCCGTGCACCTTACGCGATCATGATGAATCAGAAATAGAAAAGGAATTTTTTTTTCTTGTCTTCTCGGCTACGTATGTTCTTTGTTGTGCACCTTATGTGATCACGGAAAATCAGAAACAATGAGAAAAAATGAAAATGTAGAATTTTTGGGTAAGCTAACCAAGATCTAACCCCATAGTGTGAAAAAAAAAATTGTTTTTGTTTTTCATTTTTTTTTGTGATTTGCAGAAAAAAAGAAAAGAAAAAAGGCAAGCACGGAGAACGAGAAAGAAGAGTAAAAATAAATAAAAAAATCCTCCTTCCTCTTTCCATTCTTTTACATACCTTTTAAACTTAGCTCACTTGGTCCAAAGTTGTTTTATTCCTTAATAGGTCTTGAGTTCAAGTCTTATTAAGCTACTTTTTAGTGCATGCAATTTCTATTTTCAAGTTACTTTATTGTAAAAGTGCATCTCACTTAAATAAAATAAAATAAAAAGTGAGCCACTTAAGTCTTTTGATTCATTGCCGCACTATTTAAAGTAACATTATTGTAAAAGTGACCATCACTTATTCTACAAAAGTGATTCACTTAAAAGCAATTTTATTATAAAGTGATTGTCAAAGGTTGATCTTGGGAAGAGGGCGGTTCTTTTTTTTAGTTGGTCAAGTTAAAATCTGCCACGTCACTATTAGGGACATCTTCAACATTTTCTTTGATCAAGCATATCTTCATCATTCGGAATTAGTTTTTAGTGCTGTTTTTTTTTAAACAGCCTAATTTTTCGAGTTATTTGCATCCAGATAGTAGTTTCTATCCTTTCAACCATTATTTTATAGTATTACCACCTCTTGTGATATTATACTTACCAGCTCTAACTATTTTTCATGTAAATCTCGTATGGAGGATGTTCTACAAAGTAGGGGACTTTTCAAAATTACCTCAGGGTAAGAAACAGAACCCACTGATGATGATACAAAAATAAAATGGGAAAATAGATGTGCTGAAGCTCGTGGATTGATTGGGATGTCAATCTCTACTGATTTGCGATTCCACATATCTGGAATTGATGAAACTGATAAAGCTTGGAAAAAGTTGGAATCTGTGTTTGGTAAACATAATGAAATTCAAGGTCATCAACTTGAGAATGAGTTGATTTCTTTGAATCCAAGTGATTTTTCATGCATTCAAGACTATTTATCTAAGTATAAAACTCTTAGACTCTTATGTGAAGAATGCAAGATTAAGAAAGAAGACAAATAATGTATTTATCATATTCTTTCCAAACTTAGACCTGCATATTCTGTTTTTGCATCTACATTTTACTCCATGAAAGAATCCTTGAATGCATCTAGCTATCAAGAGCCTAGTTTTGAATCCTTTGTGATTCCTTAATTAGAGAGAGCAAGATAAGCTCATTCATCTTGAAATAATTAACAATGCAAACACATCTGGGAAAGCCTTATTGTCCCAATACAAAGAAAATTCCAAGCCTCCCGAGAAACAGAATTTTTGCAATAATAAGCCAAACAAGGGTCTGAAACCCTCTCAGTCAACTCCTTCCTTAAAAAATGACAAAGGATCCAAGCCTAAAGGAAATAAGACTGAGCGTCATTGCAATTTTTGTGGGAAAGATAATCATGATGAATCTAAGTGTTTTAAGAAGATGGCAGCCTTGGAAGCAGCAATGAAGAACACCTCATCAGCATAGATTCATCTTCAGAATTTACCTCTCATGGACATGCACTTTGTGCTTCTGGTTACTCTTATACTACATATTCTTCTTCTACTTCAAATGAATGGCTCATTGATTCTGGAGCATCTTATCATATGGCTAAAGATCAAGCCATCTTTTCTACTATGAATGAATGTAACACCAAACAACTATTTTTTGGTGATGATAGTTCTCTAAGTGTTGTAGTATTTGGAACAGTTTCAGTAGAAAATGGTCATTTTAGTGATGTACTATGTGTTCCAAGAATTTCCTACAATTTTTTATCAGTCTATCAAATCACTCATTCTGGGGAAAGTAAAACTGTAACGTTTACACCTCACCAAGCTGTAATCAAGGATTTTAAAAATACTCAACATGTCCTAGCTACCAAAATTGTTGATGATATTACCAGGTTGCACAAAATTAACAACTTTGGGTCATCCCCTTTTCCTTCAGTTTTTGTTGCTCATAGTCATAACTTGAGCAAACTTTGGCATGAGCGATTTGGTCGCTTAAATTATCGCTCATTGTAACAACTATATCAATACAATATGGTGACTAGTCTTTTGATGGCATCTTGCAAGGATGGTGTGTGTTCCAGTTGTGTACTCGAAAAACATCATTGGGACAGTTTTGACAAGCATGCCTCTTGGCATGCCTCGGTTCCCTTGGATCTTGTGCATAGTGACTTGTGTGGTCCTCTTCCATCTGCTTCCTTTTCTGGTTTCAAACATTTATTAACTTTCATTGATGAATACTCCAGATGCACTTGGGTTTACTTCCTAAAACTTAAGAGTGAAGTATTTAACATCTTCTTGGCCTCCAAGGCCCTTGTTGAAAAACAATCTGGTCATCAAATTATTAATTTAAGATATGACAATGGAGGAGAATATGTTAACACAAATTTCACTACTTTAACAAGGAATCCAACAACAACACACTGTCCATATACACCACAACAAAATGGTGTAGCTGAATAGAAGAACTGCACCTTAAAAGAAATGACTATTTGTATGATTCAATCTAAGGGACTAAGTCTTCAATATTGGCCTGAGGCCATAAATTCTGCAAATTACATAGTTAATAGCACACCCACTAAATTTTTACAAGGTATAACACTGAAAGAAGCATGGAGTAAAATTAAACCAGATGTAAGTCACTTCTGTGTGTTTGGTTGTGAGGCATGGGCTCACATTCTTGATGAAAAATGGAAAGCATTGTAGCCTAAAAGTGAAAAGAGCATATTTGTTGGATATTCTGAAGATGCAAAAGGTTATAGACTTCTTCAACCACATTCTCATGGTATAATCATTAGAAGAGATGTTAAATTTGATGAAAATATCTTGGAATGCGAGCCTAACTTGGCGGGTGTGCCATCTTTGGCCTATGAGCCTGATTCAACGATTGTGTCTTCTTCTTCTTCTTCCAACTTCCTTGACAGGTTTCCAACTCCAATTTCTAACAATGATAGTGAGGATGAAAATCCACCTCTACTTGCTCATGTTCCTCCAGTTGCACCAGCACCAATGCTTCCTCAATGGGTCCGTTCAACATGTGAAGTAGTTGGTGATCTTGCTAGTGATCCTAGAGATCAACGTCGAACATATTCTTAGTTTCAGCGAGTCTCTTCTCTTTTAACTCAAGTTTCTAAGAATCATGATCCAAAGACTTTTGCAGAAGCATTAGGAAATCCAGATTGGGATGCAGCTATGGATGAATAATATCGTTCCTTAATGGCGAACGATACTTGGGATATTGTCCCTCTTCCAAAAGGAAGAAAACTTGTCAGATGTAAATGGATATACACACTAACTATGCATCAGATGGAAGTGTTGAAAGACTTAAGGCAAGTTTAGTTGCCAAAGGTTTTTCCCAAGTTGAAGGGATTGACTACAATGAATCCTTTGCTCCTGTCGCAAAAAATGAACTCCATCCTCCTTGTTCTTTCCCTTGTAGCCTTACATAACTTGGAATTCCATCAAATGGATGTCAAGTCTGCCTTTTTACATGGTGATTTACAAGAGGAAATTTACATGGAAAAACCTCCTCGATATTCTTAGAATAACTCTAGATCACCTTAAGAAATCCTTATATGGCCTTCAGCAAGCTCCTAGAGCTTGGTATGCCAAAATGTATAGCTGTCTCCTTGACACTGGTTTTTCTAGATGCCATTCTGAACCCAATGTCTATACCAAGAAAGTAGGAAACCATCTCATCATACTTGTTCTTTATGTTGATGATCTTATGCTTACTGGTAGTGACCCTAAACTTTTAACCCATGTGAAATGCATTCTTAAGAAATTTTTTTAAATTTCAGACTTAGGACATTTGCATTATTTTCTTGGTCTCCAAGTCTTGCAAAACAAAGAAGGAATATTTCTTTCCTAGTATAAGTATGCTTGTGACCTTCTTCGTCGCTTTCACATGGAATATTGTAAACCAACCCCTTCTCCCTTTCAGTATATATTCAAACTTTTTGCCACTTGTACTTCCCCTGAAGTAGATACCACCTTGTATTGTCAGCTTGTTGGTAGTCTCTTATACTTGGCTCATTCCCATCCTGACCTTTCCTTTATCGTTGGTCGTGTTTCCCATTATATGAAAACACCTCATGAAAGTCACTGGAAAGAAGCAAAAATAATACTTCGATATATTCAAGGTACAATTCAGTTTGGGATTCATTACATTACAGGGGGGAACCTTTGTTGGTTGGTTTCACTGATTCAGATTAGGTCGGCGATCCTAATGATCGAAAGTCTGATGTAGGTTATGTTTTCAGTTTGGGATCTGGACCTGTCACTTGGGCTTGTAAGAAACAACAAGCTCTTGCTCTTTCTTCAGCAAAAGCATAATATCAAGCTGCAGTTAATTCCATTGAGGAAGCTTTATGGCTTCAACAGATCCTTTCAGATTTTGGATTCAAATAGAAACTACCTACTCCACTTTGGTGCGACAATCAAAGTGCCATCAAGCTTTCCAAATATCTAGTTCTACATCAATGCACCAAACACATTGAATTCAGCTATTCTAGAAATTACAAGTACAAGAATGAAATTCTACAATTATAAATGCAAAGGAACAAACTGCAAATATCTAAAGAAAACAGTAATTGAAAGAACTACGGATGAATAGGGCTGTCACAGCTATCACACAGTTGCATAAAAGACAGTTAACCTATACAGTCGACTGACACACCACACCATTGCAGTTTTACAAGAGATGCAAGTACTGATTATTGAAATGACACACTGTAAATCAATAATTGTTGCAGCTTACTATAAATAAAGGAAATTATCACAAAATCACACAACATAATAAATACAATACCTAATTAACTTAGCAATCCCTATGGGAAGGCGGGCCCATCCTTCACACAAAGATGCTAGAAGTAACACACGTTAAAACGCTAAGATTTGAAGAATCAAACTCCTTGTATTAAAAAAATGGCAGATGAACATGCAACCTTCCTCACAGCTGATACAATAATTTGGTTAAAATTTCAACCCCTGGCTCAGAATGGTTTCCCATATTTATGCCATTACAATCATAACATCTTCATACTATTATCAGGTAGCCATGAAGATCTTTGACCTTCAAGCTAACCTAATTACAATAATTTGTTACAGTCGTGGCAAGATGAGAGCAGAATATATAGGGAAGCTATTATTCAAGCCATAAATAATGATCCTGATTGATTGAGAAGATATTCCACATATTATAGCTACTTTTGGGCAACATCGCACTATTGCCTCCAAATATGTCACAATCTGTTGCAGCTACCCTTGTACAGCTCGCATGGACTAATACACTGGGGCCGCGTTATTTGGCAACGATGGAATGGATGGCGATCAACTTTAGCAATGAATGTCCATCCCTCCTTTGGCATGTTCAGCCAAGTACACCTGTATTATCTATATCTCGAAATATCTTTATAAAACCATCATATGTTAGCATAATTTAAGATGTATATCCCTGATTACCACAATCCTAAGCATTAATAAAATAAGACAATGATTAACCATACCTTTATGACTTGACGAGCCGAGTGAGGGAAAAACATCTGTTTAGCATGCATAATAGGGTAGGATGAGGAAAAAAGAGGTGGATAAGGGTGGTCAAAAAGGGTCCATTTCTATGCCCAACACTTCATACCATTCATTTATGTCCAAACATCCTCATGACTCCTAGGTTTAGTTTATGTGATGAGTTCCCTTTTTTTCAAGAAGTGAGGTATTTTGTTTGACTCAGTATAAGTGAAAAAGAGTAGGGAATCTTATAGAATAGTCAATTAGAGTAGTTTGAGGAAGGTAAAATCATAAAAAACGTGATTCTAATCTCGTTGACCAGAAAATGAGGTCAACAAAAGTGTCAAAGGATGAACACGGAGTTCTATTGTTTTTTTTATAGAAGGATAAGAGTTGAGCCCTTATGATTGGATTGTGGAGTTCTTTATTGGATTTTACGATGTATTAGAAGAATAATTGATAAGTGTGGTGGAAGAGACTAGGAGAATAGGAAAGGTGGTATGGGATTTTAATTCTACCTTTCTATCCCTTATGATGAATTCATGCCTAGTTCTATTTGTATTTGTATTTACAAAATCCTTCTTAAAATTATTCATGTTTTAGGGGAAAAAATAAATTTTTAAATCTAATTCCAAAATAACAATTTGGCTTCTTTCAAGGGAGGAAAATCCATGAACCTATAGGGGTGGTTCAGAAATGGTTACATTCTATTAAAATAAGAGGGTGTAAGCCATGCTTATCAAATTGGACCTATTCAAGGCATAATATAGATCTAATTGGTTGCATCTAAGGCTTATTATACTCCACATTGGGTTGTTTGTATACTTGGTGAACTAAAGCATGGTTTTATTATCTATTTCTTGTAAATAAATCTGCATCAATATTTTTAAGGCCATGTAGAGGACTCATCCAATGTTGTGCTTTGTCACCTTCACTTTTTCATTTTTTATTTTTAAAGGTTAAGTAAGAAAATTATAGAATCTAAGAGATAGAGTATCGTAGGTTTAATCTAAGTGTTTATTTCTATTTGATTCGCCATCTATTCATAGATGTTGTGTGGCTATTTTGTGATGGTTATAGAAAATATTTTAATAAACTTAAGCAGATGTTGATCTTATATAGTACATCATACATGGAAATAAATCTATATAAATATTTAACAAAGTGGACAAGTGTTATGGAGAGAAACTTCTTATGGCTTGGGGAAGACAACAATAGACTGGATGGCACCAGAAATCAATCCACTTCAATATGCAAGAGAAATAAATGATGCTAACTCTAAGGGATACAAAACATACCTTATTCTGGATGGTTGTAGTAGATCCATGTTGAGATTTCAACCACACTTGTACCTACAATTCATCCTCAACAACAACGAATAAGATAAGCATGATATATGTTAAAGTGTTAGTCCTACTCTAGCATATATAAATCCAACATGTATAATCAACTACAACTACATCCATGGATACAAATATTCATAGTCATACACATGTAATGGACAAGAAATGGATATTTCTATTAATAATGAACTGAGATAACATTGAAAAAATTTGTCGACACCTCGTCGAAATGGAGAAATTGAGTCCTTCACCTCTTGTCATGTACCCATACCTCATTATCATGCGAAATTAAAAATTTCATCGAGAACTTCCACTGTTCATCGAAACAAAGGGCATGGCTATGAACCGCTTCTCGACATTTCCAACATTGTCGCACCCCCTCCCATCTTCCATTGATCAGCTCAACGATCTGTAGGGAAATATCTCAGAGGAAATTGAATGGCAGAGAGAGAACGAAACGAAAATCAATGACCTCAAACAGTCCTACAAACTGGGACCAAATTGACGGTTCAAAATCCACCCGCAAAAATCGATGCTGCGGATACCCCGAGTTGTGGGTTCGAAAGTTATGAAAATGGAAATATCACTTCCCGTATCACGCATCCTGCATCGAAAACAGATCAATAGTGGACAATCATCTTGCGAATATTGACGGTGTGGAAACCTGAACTTGCAGGGTTGGGGATTGTGAAAATCGCAACACCGATATCCTGCATCCCACAAATTGCGGAAGGGAAATTTGCAAAAACCACGATCTATAAACCGTCATTCCACATCCCGCATGTTGCAGAAAGGAAGTTGCAGAAGGGAAAATTGTGGAAACCACGATCTTTGAATCGCCATTCTGCATCCTGCATCCCGCAGACTATGTAAATGGAGATTTCTAGCAGAAAACCCAACTTTTTCCACTGAATTCTTGGATCGATCTGATCATTCAGGCTATTACCGATCTATCCAATCTATCCTACAACTTAATTCGAAATGCATTGATGGAAAACATACATAGATGCCTATAATTACAGTTATTCAAAGGAACAATGCATCAATTCAACACAGCAACATGTTCATCACATTCCATCAAGCAATTTACAATACAAGAATACAACTGCAGGGAATAACATAGACAAGAACATTTATTTTGAATAGAACTTGTCCCGCAACTAGCTATGTCGCTGCAACGGTCCTCCCACCCATAAGCCAGTGTGCTATTTAATCTCTCAGCAACACTACCACCCCCGAGCTAGGAATGATCTTCCCCAAGGAATAAGGAACACTAACAAGCTTCACCCATAACCAAGGATACAATTAAAATTCAGTCAAGCCAATGTAGTTGGGTTTATCAGACTTACACAGGTAGTGGTTTACACTTAGCCAAATTCACATGAGACATAACCAAGCCAACAGGTGGGTTTATCAGGCTACCAGCCAAGCCATCCTTCCAGTTGGGTTTATCAGGCTGTCAAGGAGGTGGAAATACTAACTACTAAGCTAGTGAGCTCAACCCCAGAGCTATGAACACCCACATCAGATCTAGCCTGATTTCTAAACAATTACACACCCAACACAAGGAAGCATTCCCTTCTCTGCTACACAGTCCCTCGGGCCTTTCCTTCCCTTCTAGTTCTATTCAAGGCATGCAAAGAACAAAACCATCCTTCTAGATTGGTCTGTGAGGTTCTTTCACACACCAAGTTTATCAAGCAATTCAAGAGTCTATTTCCATTCCTTTAATTAGTTCAAATACCAAAAATGGATTCACACACAGGGATCTTCGTCCTGGGATTTATCAAAACGTAACATTTTCCAGGGATTACATACACACATAAATTTACACATTTCTGAACATTTTCAGTGCCAGACCGATTGCTGCAAAAATGCCAAAATGAAAACATTGCCGGTCTTTCAAAACAAAGGCACAAAATAGGATTCAGGGCATTCATGTTCAGGAAAACAACTAACACACTGGAGAAAATGTGAACAGAAAAAATCCATACAAGAAAATCCAAAACGTGAAAGGGAAGAGATCGTCGAACAAGACAAAAATCCTGATGGTTCAGACTCAGAGCATTTTTTTTTTTGCTTCCTCCCTGCCACATGAATGCAGAATTGGTTTTCCAAAAATGTTTTGTTCATTCCAATTCATGAAGGAAGATGAAGCACTGCTGCATGAGGGAAAGGTGGTTGTTTTTGGTGTTTTCTTTCCCAATAAATTCAAGAAACGTTTTTCCCAAAGTGGGGCTCTACCCAATTCGAATTTCCCCCATTCTTCCAATCCCCCACTCCCTCATCCTTAGGAAAAATCATGCCCCCATCTCATTTAGTTGCATTGACATAGCTGACTGTGGGTTTTAATTAAAATTACAATTTTAACATAATGTTCAACTAGCATAAATAAAAATACCATCAGCCACACCTTAATTTCTGAAACATAAATACTAAATCGATGGTGGGTATTTTTCCTAGCTCCACACCATGATTATTTACATCATTTATTTAAATGCAATGGGGTCAAAACCAGGGTATTACATTCCCCTCCCCCTTCAACAGAGTTGTCCCCAGTTCTTTACAACATTGAACAAAAATTCTTGCTGGTACTGCCCTCAGCAATCCACAGATTCAAACAAGAATATATGTGCTAGTTGCATGGCATCATCCAACTCCCACATAGCTTCTTCAGGACCGTAGTGCTCCCATTGCACCTTCACCTATCCTATTGCTCGGTTCTAGAGAATTGTGACCCTCCTGGCGAGGATGCGCATAGGCTCTATTTGGAACTCTCCCTCTGGTTCCACCTGAATCACATCCCAATTTATCACATGGTTAGGATCATGTACATATTTCTTAAGTAAAGAAACATGAAAAAAATTATGAGCTCTAGTGCTAGCAGACAATGCAAGTCTATATGCAACTAGTCCTATTCTTTCACGCACTTCAAACAGCCCACAGTATCTAGGTGACAACTTGGCACAACTTCCAAGCTTCAAGGAACTCTTCTTTTCCCTCACTCTAAGGTAAACATGATCCCAAACACTGAACTCCCTATTCACCCTATGCTTATCTGCATAATGTTTCTATCTTTCCTGGGCTGCCTTCAAATTCTGCCTGATATTTACAACTTCCTGTTCCATATCCCTGAGCAATTCTAGACCAAGCACAACCTTGTTCACTGGATTATCCCAATTCACTGGTGTCCTGCACCTCCTGTCATACAGAGCTTCATATGGATTCATCCCCAAGGATTCATGCTTTCCATTGTTATAAGCAAACTCTACCAGGTGAAAATAATCTTCCCACTTGGTTGGTCTGTCCATCACATACATGCGAAGCATGTCTTCCAGTACCCTGTTAACTCTCTCGATCTGTCCATTGGTCTGAGGATTGTAGGTCGTGCTGAAATTGAACTTTGTACCCAAATCTGTAAACAACCCCTTCCAAAAATTGGAAGTGAACTTGACATCTCTATCAGAGACTATTTCCTTAGGCAATCCATGCAGTTTGAAAATATCCTTCATGAATATCTTTGCAATGTCACCGGTCTTGTGCTTAGACTTAACCAGTATAAAATTTGTTTCCTTTGTCAAATTTTCCACCACAACCATGATGGAATCATGCTGTCTCCAAGTCATCAAAAATCCTGTAATGAAATCCATGGAAATAACTTCCCATTTACATTCTGGAACTGGCAAGGGCTACAACAAACCTCCTGGGTGTTGATGTTCAACCTTCACTTGCTGACACTTCATGCACCTTGAAATATATTCAACAATGTACTTTTCTATTCCTGGACAAAAGTATTGCTTCCTAGCTATAGCAATTGTCTTCTGGTATCCTGGGTGACCAAAATATGGAGCTTGATGGATCTCATCCATAACAACCCTCCTCAAATATACTACATTTGGAATATAAATTTTTTTCTTATAGGAAAGAAGTCCATCTTCTTCCAATTTATATACCTCATACTAATTTTCAAGGATTTTCTGTTGTAACTTGTCCTTGACTTGTGCATACAATTCATCTTCAAAAACATGATTAGCAATCTGCTGCCTCAAATCTGATTGGAAAATACTAAGAGATGCCACATTCATTTCTCGCACCTTCCTTCTGAGTGCATCAACTACCTCATTCTATTTTCCCTTTATGTGCTTGATTTCAAAATCAAACTCACATAAAAACTCCAACCATCTCGCTTGACAAGCATTCAGAGTAGGATGATCAAACAAATACTTTAGACCACAATGGTCTGTCCTTAGCTCAAATCTTCTATCTGTCCTTAGCTCAAATATTCTTCCCATCAAGTAATGTCTCCACATCTTGAGAGCATGTACTATGGCTGTGAGTTTTAGATCATGAGTGGTATAGTTCCTTTCGTGCTCCTTTAATTTTCTTGACTCATAACATATCACATGGTTGTCTTGCATAAGAAATCCTTCAAGTCCTTGAACACATCCATCCGTACATACCACAAAATATTTCTTTAGGTCTGCAACTTTTAAGACTGGTGCACTTGTGAGAAGATACTTCAACCGCTGGAATCTTTCTTCACACTTCAAGGTCCATTCAAACTTTATCCCCTTCCTTTGCAAAGAAGTGATAGCATGTGCAACCTTGGAGAATCCTTTAATGAATCTCCTATAATATCCTACAATCCCCATAAAAGATATTACCTCTATGACATTCTTTGGAGTAGGCCAATTCTTAATAGCTTCAATTTTCTCAAGGTCTACAGATATACCCTCCTCTAAAATAATGTGACCCAAGTACTGAATTCTATCCCTATAGGAGTCACACTTGCTCATCTTTGCATACAGCTAATGTTCTCTGAACAATTGTAATGTTAGTCTCAAATGTTCTTCATGCTCTTCTTCATTCTTATAATACACAAGAATATCATCAAGGAAAATAAGAACGAATTTGTCCAAATACCTGCTGAAGACACTATTCATAAGGCACATAAATGTTGCTGGTGCATTTGAGAATCCAAATGGTACCACTACAAACTCATAATATCCATACCTTGTCTTGAAGACTGTCTTATGAGTGTCTTTGTCCTTTATTCTCACCTAATGGTACCCAGACCTCAAGTCAATCTTGGAAAATACCTTTGCTCCTTTCATTTGATCAAAGAGGTCATCAATTCTTGGCAAGGGATATTTGTTCTTCACCATGACTTTATTCAGCTTCATGTAATCAATACACAATCTGAGTGTACCATATTTCTTCTTCACAAATAGAACCGGTGCTCCCCAAGGAGACACACTCATCCTGATATACGTTTTATCCAATAATTCTTGCAGCTGCATCTTCAACTCGAACATTTCTAGTGTACTCATTCTAAAGGGTGCCCTTGACACTGGTGCTGCTCCTGGCACAAGTTCAATTGTGAATCTATGTCCCTATTTGGAGGAAGTCCTGGAACCTCATCAAGAAAAAAATCCTTAAAGTCTTGCAACACAAGAGAGTCTTTGAACCTAGGAGTTTCATTCTCTATTGTCTCCTCAATATGGGATGCATACAACTAACAACCCTTTCTACAAAACTTCTTTAACTGCATTGCTGAAATCTTCCTCACGGAGATAACCTTTGGAATGGCTCTTACAACTACTAGTTTCCTTTCTTCATCCATGCATTCAAAAGTCCTATTATAACAATCAAGCTTCACTCTGTGAGCTTCTAACCAATCCATTCCAATGAGAACATCATAGGAACCAAGCGGTAGAACATTTAGATCTACACAAGTGATCAATCCATTCATCACCAATGGACATTTCTCCACCACTTCATTAACTTTTCTCTTAGTTCTAGTGGCTAGCTGAACTAACCAATACTTGCTATGCTTTACCTTCCTAAGAGCACAAAACTCCACTACTCGAGGAGCAATATAACTGTGAGTAGAACTAGGGTCAATCAAAATAGAAATATATTGCTCAACAATCTTACCTGCAACTTCAACCACTGTTGACGAGTGATCTGCCTGGCGGTCTTCTAGTGCTGCATAAATTCTAGGTATGTTCTTTACCACTTGTCCCACTATTTCTGCCTCTTGAATATTGTATGTTGGCCTTGCATTCTCATTCTCAAGGGGACAGTACTTGCGCATGTGGGGTCCTCCACATTTCCAACATTGGAGTGGTCCTCTGTTGTACTGTGGATATTTTGGCTTCTGTCCCATCGCTCTAGCTGGTTGCTTTTCAACTTGTGTTGGTTGCTTCTGTTGATTCCTGAAGTTAGAAGTTTTGTAACCTTTCTTCCTCTGGTCTGACTTCTCATTCATCTTGTTCTTCCATGTTTTCTGTTGATTCGGTTTGTTCTTTCTTTGCTTGTAGCAATAGTTAGATTTTATTATTGCTTCTTCCAGAGTTCTACGTTCATAGAACTCAATTCGGTCTTTGTAAGATTGAGGCAATCCACTCAAAAAATGTTGGATTTTTACCTTCTCATCTTTTATGTACCTGACATACCTCAATAGCTCCAAAAACTTATTGGCATATTCTTCCATAGTCTTTTGTCCCAATATCAGCTCATGGAATTCTTTGATCTTGTCATCATAGTACCTGTCAGAGAGGTACTTCTCGTTGAAATACTTACAGAACTTCTTCCACACAATATTCATTTCATTGGTCTTATTTACTTTCCTGAAATGCTCCCACCATATGGATGCTCTTCTGGTCAAATTGAAAATGGCTACTCTAGCTTTCATATTCCCAAAATAGTATTGGACTTGGAAATATTTTCTCACCCCAAGAATCCAAGCTTTAGCTTCTTGACCAGTCTTTATCTCACCATTAAAGGTAGGAGGCCTTGCCTTCTTAAATTCATCTCATGAGTGGTTCTGGTAGCACCTCTTTCCCTGATTCTCATGAGAAGAAGAACTTGAATCTCTAGTGGACCCTTCAGAGTCATATGACTCACTAGGTGATCTCTTTCTTCTTCTAGAAATGTTCTTACTCCCTTTTGGCTTTTTCTTTTCGATACTTGGGTTTCATCTTTCTCTAAATAACTATCAAACTTTGCAGCATGGTTGCATTCAACTGATTCTGCTCCTCTTGAACCTTAACCAATCTTTCATTATCTTCCTTGTAACTCTACATCTCTACCATTAGGATTCTCATGGTGGATACAAAATCTGGGGGAGTCTCTTGCAATCTTCTCCCATTAGACTATGTCTCAGCATTTCCAACTTGGACATTTTCCCCCATAGCGTCTTGCGCATGCTCGTAGGAATCTTGTGCCTCATATTTGTCATAGGTTCTCATGGCTGAGCCAACAACCCACTTTTCAAAAATATACTATGCCTTTGAAAAATGTGTTATCAACACCATTTTTTAGATACACAGTAATTCAAAATCAAAGCCATTTTACTTACTGTCACCTAGCCTATCTAGGCCCAATGCTATAACTAATAGCTCTGATACCGCACTGTAGTGTACTTTGATTTGGTATCATAGGGTACTTTTGACTACTTTCGGGCCCATCCAGGCCCAGCTGTTAGCTACAATATTTCACCACCTGCGGACAGCAAGGTGTTCCCCTAGTCTAAATGGTTTAGATCTAGAACAAATAGAGGACAGAGGTTGAAGACTCTCCCTAGACATCGTAGATATCTGGAATACAAGGCTTTGATAGTCCACCTATGTACCTGCAATCAAGCTCAACACAAAATATATCAAAGCAACTAGAATATGATATACTAATCTATGCTAGTGACTAAGGAATCTAGCAACATATATGCAAAATCATAACAACAACAACATATGTGGGACAGAAATCAACTTGTATTAATGAAATATGAAGAAGTTTACAACAAAGCCTTAGTGTTGACATGCATCTCCATGAAACCAAATTCTCATCCCAAAAAGCTCCGACTCTAGCTCTCTATGCTCTATCCAAATGATCTTGGGCCAAGGATCAATCCAACAGCATAACAATACCTTCAATGTTCTCCCCATCAACCATGGCCATAAGCTTGTATTTATAAGGCTAGATGGATAGGATAGGTTGAGATATTTGTGGGTGAGGTGGCCTCCAAGGTTCTAGGATGGGGGATCTCGAGCTCAACTGACCCACTACAGTAGGGATAAGGGATATCTCGAGGCTTATCATCGAGAAGCCTCGAGAAGATTCTCTTATGGGAAATAGAGTATGGGCGGTGCAAACAAGGGTACCGCTCCTGGATAAAGGGGCATGCGCGGTGCTGGGGATTTTCATGTAAGATTGATGAAAAACCATTTAGTTTCCACTCCAGAAGCTGGGATTCAGGGAAAATAGGTATGTCAAATGTCTTGTCACATGATGGTGACAGAATTTTGGTATAACAGGATGCCCCGCAAAGCATGAGTCTTAGAGGGATATGATAAACAAAAACTTTGAGAACAAGTCGTTGCCAGAAGATGAAAATATTGGCTCGATTGGAGTATGTCATCAAGTAGGCATCTGTAGTACATCAGTATGTTGACTCATAGACACAAGTAACCAAACTCATAGCTGCAGACCGATACAAGGTAGATGTATGAGTGGAATAAACAAGCATGGCTACTAGAATACAGTGTAGATCCATGTGATAGAGGACTCAAACTTGAACATAGCTACCAAACATACAACGTAGATCTATGTCATACAGATGCAAATTTGAGCATAGCCACGACCATACAAATGTGGATCCATGCTAGATATAATAAACTCCATCGCAACCTGGGGAAAAGCAATGAGCGCTTTAAACAAATTCCTAGGGTCTTCGTCTCGTCTTCCACAAAGTACGATTCTATCCATGTGATTACAATGATCTGAAGTCGAACATGGTAGAAACCACTTGATTACTGACCAATGATGTGAACCATTAACAAGTGCGAGGGAAATCACCATTAATGTCAGTGATTCCCAAGGTACCCTAGTACAATCTATTGAGTGTGAATAGATGTCCTGATGTCTAACACCCAGTCGATTCTATCGATCAAAGGTCAATGATGTGAATCTATGTCAAGAGCGAGAGAATATATCATTAAGGCATACAGATCTCAAGGTACTAAACATTGTTTCTAATACTATTTCCTGGATGATGAGCTGATGTCGACGGGGATAGTCTCGTCGAAGGAGGGCCATGATGAGTCCCACATCGATGACATGAAACTCGAAACATAGTTCTGGAATGATGCAAATGTAGTAACCATATGACTGACTCAAAGATACTAACACAAATACTGTGTAGACTACATAGGTAAGACTTCTTCAAATCCCCTTTGAACATCGGGCGACACGACAAAAAATACTTGGCAGCATGACTAGACATGACAAATACACAATGAGATAGTGGACAATGCATTCTTTTGAAAGACTCAAAGGATTGAGATGACTCATGAAAGTGGATCATCACGGAGATCAGCTGAATACCCAATTGATTGACATGATTGTGCAGACAAGTGCCATGTTCAAAGGTAACGACAAACAACTGCCATTATTTGCAAGATGATTCCCTTCCCATTTCTCCCATCATGATTGATGAGTGCCTCTTTTCGGTTTTACGAGTTCAAAGAGAGTAACAAACACTTGATATAGCTTGTCGGAAGACAAGTCCAGACTCATATGTTTTACGAACCTGAGATAGGAGGGGTTCGATCCCAAAATGGGTCTATCAATGTTTAATTTAACGAGTCCACTGAAAGAAAACTTTTGTAGCATTCATGTTTAGAGAGTCTGAACGAATATGGAAGAAGACTCCAAATGGGTCCTTTTTCGTATGATTTAGTCTCTAAGGCCTGAAAAAGTGTAAAATCACACCTTAGAGAACTCTTCCAGTCATGATTGGCTGAAGTGATCCTTTTTTGTAAATAGTCCAATCCGAACCAAAAAAGACATAACCTACTGTCGGACGGACGACTCTTCAAATACTTTAACGAGCATGAAGAAGACAAGATCACTCGACAATATTTTCATTAGAGGAAATTTGGGGTCTAAAATGGGCCTTATAAGAAAACATGCCAAAATAAATTTTTGTGAGTTGGAATTCAAGAACCAATAGAATTTCAATAAAATAAGTCAACCATAATGGTTGAATTGACATATTTGTCATTAAAAAAAACTACTTTTTTTGTTTGTAGTTTCGACATATCTCATTGTGTTTTTACTCAAATTTCGATCGGGAGAGCTCGTTGGATGCAGAATCTGATTCCGCATCCAACGAGTACCCACACTGCATACTTTTGATGGATCCCTCTACCCCAAAAACAAGAAATACCTGGAAAAATGTGATGATGATGTCATCATCACGTTTTTCCAGGTATTTCTTGTTTTTGGGGTAGAGGGATCCGTCAAAAGTATGCAGTGTGGGTACTCTTTGGATGCGGAATAAGATTCTGCATCCAACGAGATCTCCCGATCGAAATTTGAGTAAAAACACAGGGAGATATGTAGAAAATACGAACACAAAAAGTAGTTTTTTTCTTTCTTCCTCCAAAATTAATCAATATTATTTTATTATTTTAACTATTATTTTATTATTTTCCTTAGGAGGTCCATTTTAGACCCTAAAATTCCTCTAATGCACATTTTAAGAGTCCGAAAATAGCTTAAAGAGGACTCTATTAGACTTTTTCATGTTTGAATCCAGAGCACGAAAAATTAATAAACTAAGCTCAAACCACTTTTCATGTTTTAACTAGAGCATGAAAAATGAAAAGTAAGGTCAACACCATCTTACTATTTTTAACGAGCTTGAAGATCAGTTGAAAGAATGCTCAGGGATTAGTTTCATTTTTACGCAAGCTTGAAACCAATAGATAAACTATGCTTGAAAAATCCCATTAACATGATATACAGAGGTTGGAATCTTTCCCCCAGCATGATTGCTAGCGAAGCTTACCCCTAGCATGGCTGCTAAGGGCTCGACATTCCCCCAAGATTCGTTTCATTTGAAGATTCTTCTTCCATACCCAACCTAAAAACCTGGTTACTAACGCAAAAATGTTCACCAGGGGGGTAGGAAGAATGAGAATCGAGCAGGTGAAAAGAATTTTCAAGTTCTAACACTAAAGGGAAGACTCGAATCAAGGGAAGGGGATCTGTTTCATTTTTACGCAAGATTGAAACAGAAGGTAACTATGCTTGGAACATGGTTTCATTTTTATGCAAGCTTGAAGCCAAAATGTAAACTATGCTTAAGGAGATCCATTTCATCTTTTAACGAGCTTGACATAGAATGGGAACTTTGCTCAAGGAAAACTGACATGATGGTCAGGTGATATTTCATTTTTTAACGAGCTTGACATAGAATGGGAACTTTGCTCAACACATGGTTTCATTTTTATGCATGCTTGAAACCCAAAGGTAACCTATGCTTAAGGAGTGGTTTTATTTTTTAACGAGCTTGAAACCAAAATTGCAAACTATGCTTAAGGAGTGGTTTTATTTTTTAACAAGCTTGAAACCAAAAGTGTAAACTATGCTCTAGACATGGTTTCATTTTTATGCAAGCTTGAAACCAAAAGTGTAAACTATGCTTAAGGAGTGGTTTTATTTTTTAACGAGCTTGAAACCAAAAGCATAAACTATGCTCTAGACATGGTTTCATTTTTATGCAAGCTTGAAACCAAAAGGGTAAAATATGATTAAGGAAACCTGACATGATGGTCAGAACTTGACATGATGGTCAGGTGCTATTTCATTTTTTAACGAGCTTGACATAGAATGGGAACTTTGCTTAAAACATGGTTTCATTTTTATGCAAGCTTGAAACCAAAAGTGTAAACTATGCTTAAGGAGTGGTTTTATTTTTTAACGAGCTTGAAACCAAAAGCATAAACTATGCTCTAGACATGGTTTCATTTTTATGCAAGCTTGAAACCAAAAGGGTAAACTATGATTAAGGAAACTTGACATGATGGTCAGAACTTGACATGATGGTCAGGTGCTATTTCATTTTTTAACGAGCTTGACATAGAATGGGAACTTTGCTCAAAACATGGTTTCATTTTTATGCAAGCTTGAAACCAAAAGTGTAAACTATTCTTAAGGAGTGGTTTTATTTTTTAACGAACTTGAAACCAAAAGCATAAACTATGCTCTAAAACCTGGTCCTACCCAACATGATATCCATAGGTTGGTAGGTTTCCCCCATTTCATAAAAGCTAGCGGCTTAGGTCCATTATGATATCCATAGACTAGATCCATGCCCCCCAATTTACCGATAATGGAAAAAATCTAACTAGAAGAGGTGGAAGGAACCATAAGAACATGCAGCACATTCAGGGCAGTCTAATTACTGGAAGTCACATGATGGTCAGGTGTAACAAAGGAAAGTTGATCAACGGTCACAATCTTCCCATCATGGGGAAAAAGCAAAACTCTAAAGAGTGTGGACACAAAATCCTTCATGGCATAAATATAATCACATCCAAGGAGTAGATTAAAATCTAAAGGACCTTAGACCACCATAACATCAATATAGACAGTTTTCTCTCCTAATGTAATAGGAAAATAAGGAAGGGTCCCTAAAGGTGCAGTAGGCCTGTGATTAAAAGCCAATATCTGATTGGTGGCTGGCACAAGCTGAGGAGAACCTAAAGCTTTCCAAGCAGTTGAGGATAGAATACTAACAGAAGCCCCTTCGTCAACAATAGTGCGAATTATCCACCTAACAGTAACATTCACAACTATCTAGAAAGGAACACTCAAATGAAGACAAGACTCCGTTAGGTTACTCCAGTCAAATGAAATAACCTCACTACTTGGAGAGGGTTCTGTCGAAACAGACAATATTTCCTCTTGTCGATAACAATCAGAACAAAGCGTAAAAACTTCAGCAGGTTTCAATTCATTCTCTACTAGAAGAGAAGAACAAGACAAATATTTGGTCAAAGAGACTACTTCAGTATTAACACTCTCCGATGAAAGAGTGGGATCTGGTGGAGATGACATCAACTTGACCACTTTAACTTCACTCTTCGAAGGAAGAGTGGGATCAACCACAGATAAATCCAAATCGACCACTTGGTCAACTAGTGGGGGATCAAGGGATAACTTAATATCACTTTCTGGAATCACCTATTGATGATTAGTAATATTTTCCAACCAACACGAAGCTTCATCCATGTTTGGACAAAGAAAAGTACAATGCATAGCCTTGCATATCAAACAAGGATACAAGACTTTACCCTTACGACCTTTTACCAATGGGTCACTGGTTGAGGGAGTATCATCAACATGATGATCAGAGGTTGATGACACAGATAGTTTGGACCTTTTAGACCACTCTTCTTGTACACAGGAGAGACCAAGACACTCCTTAAGAATGTGGTCCCCCTTGCAAAGCTTGCAAGGGAACTTGGGTTTTTCGGGTGTTCTCTTAGAATGAGCACCATCAAGAGAAGATGGTTGCTGCTTTTTCTTTTTCTTATCCTTCTTCTTTTTACTCTTCCCTTTCTTCTTATTCTTATCTATGTGACTACTAACCATGGTCAAGCAAAGAAGAAGAAATGGGTGAAGCCACAACTAATGAAGAAGGAGAGGGATTAGTTTGAGGTCGATCCTCTCCCAGAGGAGAGGTGACATTTGAGACATTAGGTGTAACAGGAATTACCAGATTAAACAGCCAGACTGGTAATCCTATAGTTAATCCAGGAATATTTAGAGTGTCAATAAAGGGAGGACCAATACCTTCACTTGGAGAAAAGGTACACCTTGGAAAGTGAGCTCTTGAGTGGTAATCCCAGATGAGGATGCCATCTCTAAACTCTCTAATAACCCCCTAACTACCACACACAAGCAAGTACTACTCAAACTAAAAGCAACAAGCAAACATGTGAAAGGAGTGGATAAGAGTTAGGAACCTCACAGGACAAGCCAAAAGGATAACTCAGATGGTTTGACGATTCCTAAAAGGGTCTCCCGATATACGCAAGGTACGAGGGAGCTCAAATCAGTAGTAGTGTTTTCTAATGCATAACTGTTCACAAGGGGCCTTCCAATATACAATCGAGTACGTGAAGTACCTTTCTATATACCTCAAGGGTACGTGAAAGGCCGTTTGATATACCGACGGTACGTGGAAGAACCGTGCGAGTCCCAGGATGTAATGCATACAAATAATGATAGCTCCTATGCTTAACGATGCCTGAACATGTCTCTAACTTATCACTAAAATTGCCAAAAGTTTTAACCTAGTACTACTATTAATTTTATCTTGTGCGTTTAGATGGAACCATGGAGTGAAAACTTGAAATTAAAGAAGATGCACACTGATCTATATGATAATGCAAGTTTTTCTCTTCAATGAAATTCTACCTAAGAGAGGGAGAGAGATTTGATTTTCTTCCCAAAAATGCACACCCAAATGAAAATGCAATTCTACCTTTTCAAACGAAAAGTGAAATATCAATGCACCCCAAACAATATTCAAAGCAAATAAAAAATAGATCTAGAGAACATGTAACATAAATCAAAATGTTTCCTATCTTTTCATGCTTGAAAAAGATGCATAAAAACTCAATGGAAAGATGATTTCACTAACGTTTCCAAACAAATCTAACTCTAATGCACGCAAAGCTGAAAATAGATGTTTCTTCTCAATGAAAGTAAGATCTAGAATTTCGAACAATCATGCACAAAACAAAAAGAAAATCGTTCAACAAACTTGCGAATAAAGCAAAAGAGAGAGAAAACTAAAACTTCTCTTTGAAACAGACAAGGAAACGAAGAACCAACCTTTCCTACCAAGCGCTGAAAAAATCAACATGCAAAAGGAAACAAGAATCACCCCAAGCAAAGGAAGACTCAAAACAACATGGATCACTCATGCATTCCAAGTCCAAAACAAACCAAATCCTACACATGAAAATGAAATGTATATTTCCAATTCCAATGAATAATATCTACAGAAAAGAGCAAGAGGTTTCAAGCAAAGAAAATAATGTAAAATCTAATGCAAGAAACATAAAATCTCAAAAAGTAAGCCCAAAAACACAAAAAAATAAAAATACAAAGTCTGGAACAGGGCCTACCTGGCACTGCGTAGATGAAGTTGCTAACAGGCAGTTTTGAGGCAAAACTGCTCCTTGCTCACTGGATTCATGCGGTGGCACCACATATTGCTAACTGGACTCAAGCGGTGGCACTGCTCCTTGCCAACAGAACATGTGTGGTTCCCTATAAAAATCCAAAACACAAAGAGAACGAAGCATCCAGTCAGAAAAAGACTAGATCAAGGTAAACACTATTGAATTGAGTATGGAAACAGAGCATAAAAGACCGAAATGACTCAGATTTGAACAGATCTGGAAAATTCAAACCCAAATGAAGCAAGTTAGAAAGTAGATCTAACTGAAAATAGTTGAAGAAAATGGAGCTTGGATTCGGACAAGAGTTGCAGACTGAGGAAGATCAGAACAAATGATACACTAATTCCCCAGCGGAGTCGCCAGATTTGTTAGCTAGAATATTTCACCTCCTGTGGATAGCAAGGTGTTCCACTGGTCTGAATGGTTCAAATCTAGAACAAATAGAGGGCAGAGGTTGAATACTCTCCCTAGACGTCGTAGATATCTGGAATACAAGGCTTTGATAGTCCACCTATGTACCTGCAATCAAGCTCAACATGAAACAGATCAAAGCAATCAGAATATGATCTACTAATCTATGCTAGTGACTAAGGAATCTAGCAACATATATGCAAAATCATAACAACAACAACATATGTGGGACAGAAATCAACTTGCATTAATGAAATATGAAGAAGTTTACAACCAAGCCTTAGTGTTGACATGCATCTCCATGAAACCAAATTCTCATCCCCAAAAGCTCCGACTCTAGCTCTCTATGCTCTCTCCAAATGATCTTGGGCCAAGGATCAATCCAACAGCATAACAATACCTTCAATGTTCTCCCCCTACACCATGGCGATAAGCTTGCATTTATAAGGCTAGATGGATAGGATAGGTTGAGAGATTTGTGGGTGAGGTGGCCTCCAAGGTCCTAGGATGGGGGATCTCAAGCTCAACCGACCCACTACAGTAGGGATAAGGGATATCTCGAGGCTTATCATCTAGAAGCCTCGAGAAGCTTCTCTTTTTCCCTTTTTACCTAGGGTACCGTGTTTTTCCTTCAGTGACAGAGTGGTTCTGGTAATAATCGCTTATGGACTAAGGGCTATAAGTGGTGGCACCGCTTATGGGAAACAGAGTATGGGTGGTGCGAACAAGGGTACCGCTCCTGGATTAAGGGGCATACGCGGTGCTAGGTATTTTCATGTAATATTGATGAAAAACCATTTACTTTCCACTGCAAAAGCTGGGATTCAGGGAAAATAGGTATGTCAAATGTCTTATCACATGATGGTGACAAGATTTTGGTATAACACCAACTCTGCAACCCGCAGCTCTGATACCACACTGTAGTGTACTACAAGCTGATATCAGAGGGTACTCTTGATTAACTCCCAACCCATATAGTCCCAATGATGCAACCCACATATTTGATACCACATTGTCACGTACCCATACCCCATTATCATGCAGAATTAAAAATTTCGTCGAGAACTTCCACTGTTCATCGAAACACAAGGCATGGTCGCAAACCGCTTCTCGACATTTCCAACACTGTTGCGCCCCCTTCCATCTTCCATTGATCAACTTGACGATCTGTAGGGAAAGATCTTAGAGGAAATCGGATGGCGGAGAGAGAACACGACAAAAATCAACGGCCTCAAACGGTCCCATAGACTGGGACCAAATCGACGGTTCAGAATGCATCCGCAAAAATCAATGGTGCAGATAGCCCGAGTTGTGGGGTCGAAAGTTATGAAAATGGCAATCTCACTTCCCGCAACCCGCATCCCACATCCCAAATCGGGAACAAATCAACGGGATAATCATCCTGTGAAGATCGATAGTGCGGAAACCTGAACTTGCGGGGTTGGAGATTGTGAAAATCACAACACCGTGATCCTGCATCCCACATCCTGCAAGTTGCGAAAAGGAAGTTGCAGAAGGGAAATTTTTAGAAACCACGATCTGCAAACCGTCATTTTGCAACCCGCATCCTGTACCCCGCAAGTTATGAAAATGGATTTGCAAAAGGGAAAATTGTGGAAACCACAATTTGCGAACCGCCATTCGTATCCTGCATCTCGCACACTGCGTAAATGGATATTTCTAGCAGAAAACCCAACTTTTTCCACTGAAATCTTGGATCGATCTAATCATTCAGGCCATTACCGATTTGGCCAATCTATCCTACAACTTAGTTCGAAACGCATTGATGGTAAACATACATAGATGCCTATAATTGCAATTGTTCAAAGGAACAATGCATCAATTCAACACAGCAACATGTTCATCACACTCCATCAAGCAATTTACAATTCAAGAATACAACTACAGGGAATAACATAGACAAGAACAATTATCTTGGATAGAACTTGTCCCACAACCAGCTATGTCGCTGCAACATTCCTCCCAACCATAGGCCAGTGTGCTCTTTAATCTCTTAGCAACACTGCCGCCCCCGAGCTAGGCATGATCTTACCCAAGGAATCAGGAACACTAATAGGATTCACCCATAGCCAAGGATACAATTAAAATTCAGTCAATCCAACACAGATGGGTTTATCATACTTACACAGGCATTGGTTTACACTCAGTCAAATTCACATGAGACACAACCAAGCCAACATATGGGTTTATCAGGATACCGGCCAAGCCATCCTTCTAGTTGGGTTTTTCAGGCTGTCAAGGAGGTGGAAAGACTGACTGTTAAGCTAGTTAGCTCAACCCCATAGCTATGAACACCCACACCAGATCTAGCCTGATTTCTAAACAATTACACACCCAAAACAAGGAAGCATTCCCTTCTCTGCTACACAGTCCCTCTAGGCCATGCCTTCCCTTCCAATGCTATTAAGGTCATGCAAAGAATAAAACCATCCTTCTAGATTGATCTGTGAGGTTCTTTCACACACCAGGTTTATCAAGCAAGTCAAGAATCTATTTCCATTCCTTAAATCAATTCAAATACCAAACATGGATGCACACATAGGGATCTCCATCCTAGGATTTATCAAAATGTAATAGATGTCAGGGATTACATACACACACAGAAATTTACACATTTATGAACATTGCCAGTGCCAGACCGATTGCTGCAAAAATGCCAAAACAAAAACATTTCTGGTCTTTCAAAACAAAGGCACAAAATCAGATTTAGGGAATTCATGTTCAAGAAAACAACTAACACACTGGAGAAAACGTGAATAGAACAAATCCACACAGGAAAATCCAAAACGTGAAAGGGAAGAGATCGTTCAACCGAAGAAAAATCCTGATGGTTCAGACTCAGAGCATTTTTTTTTTGCTTCCTCCCTGTCGCGTGAATGCGGAATTGGTTTTCCAAAAATGTTTTGTTCATTCCAATTTGTGAGGGAAGCTGAAACGCTTACACATGAGGGAAAGGTGGTTTTTTTTGGTGTTTTCTTGCCCAAGAAATTCAAGAAACATTTTTGTTGGAGCAGGGTCCCATAGATACAAGAAAAGCTGCTATATCGAGACAAGAAAGTCAAAGGTAATAGTACCTGAGCGGTCGAGAAGAGAGAGCTCAACCACTGCACTTAAGTCAGTGGCCGAGAGGGGAGAGTTCAACCACTGCACTTAAGGCAGCGGCATAGACAGGAGGGCTCAACTACCCTCATAAAGAGAAAAGGAGCAACGGGCCGAGGTATTGAAGACGAAGTACAGAAGGGAAGCGACCGAGGAAGCGGCGCCCATACCCACTGTTTGTGCCAGAAATTGTTTCTAAGGCCAGAGAAACAAGCCAACACACACTCAAGATAAAATTCAATAAAACAGATTAGGTTTAGGGTTTCTGCAATGTTTTAGTGGTTGTAAAATTTTGGAGAAAGACAGGGAATGCATTCATGATCAAAGTAGTAACTAAATCATAAACAGAAGATGATAAAGATGCATAATATATCACACAAGATCCAAAAAAAACACTATGTTGAGGTTCATTCATAAAGGACAAGCATCACCAGCAAATACACATAAACCAGTAATGAATATATCAATTAAGAAACTAAACAAGTTCAATAATGAAGCCAACATAGAAAACTGAAGGGGAAAAATGTCATATATCTCATAATTTCATCATCAAAAGCATATAAGAGTCTTGGTACTTAACTCCTGAACAAGTCTGAAGACAAAAGCAGTATGAAGACCTCCTGTAGCTCCCAAAAATTAGAACCCTGCTAATGACTTTCTAACCTCTCTAAATAGTGTTTTTTACAAAAATTAGTTAGGCATCAAAAACCCTAACTGTCTTCCATCCACTCGATGAGGTAAGGTAAAAAGTAAAATATTACAAAAACATGATTTTTCTAAAAATATAATCCCTAACTAACATGTTTCTGAAAAAGATAACAAGTAACTGAAATGAACAAGTGACTCATAGCTCTTTTGCTACTTCAGCTAGCAGAGCAATACCATCTAATACTTGAGTTTTCCTCTTAGCTTTCTTCTTGGCCTGCTCCAGATTAGTTATCCTTTTGGTGAGCTTCTTGTTTTCCTGCTGCAAGTTCTTTACTGTGTTTTCCAAATCTGTACAGTGTATGTCAGTAGTTCTTTTTCTTTTGAGAACCTCTTTTGATACTTCTGACAGCTCCTGGAAATGATTATGGACATCCTGTAGTTCTTCTATAAGTCCTATGTTAACCTTCATCAACCCATCATTAACATATTGCCCATTTTCCTTCAGAGGGTGAAACTGTATAGGTTTTAGGATTCAATTAATGACCAGTCAGGTGACTGTCTCCTTCTCAAATCCTTCAGGTTTCAAAAACAGCTCTCCTTGCTCTTCTCTGATTGCTGCTTTTGTTTTCCTAATAAAGATTAGGTTTATCATAAGCATAAGAGACTTAGGTCATTTGAAATCTTCGAAACTCTTCACTGCAACTGGTGACTGTCATGCAATTTTAATTGTTCTATTGGTTGTCCATCTCCAACATGTAGAATAAACCTGTGTATTAGTGCGCATAACCTGCCAGAATCATGTATAAACCATCTCTGCACCAAAAGAGTATTATATGAAGAATCACAACTGTCAACCTTTAGACTAAACGCAGCCTGTTTATAGGTTAGATGAGAAGGTATATAAAGGAGAACAATCTTAAACTTAGTTCATTTCAGCTCAGTAATCTCAGGTATCAAATTGACAGTAGATCTTCCTCTAGTCTCAAGCCTTTAGCACTTTGCTGCTTCTTTTGGCTTTCAAAAACAATAAGCTTTAAAACCTAGAAAAATTAGGTCTTTAGGCTATCTAGGTTTTTAAACTATGTCAAATGTACATTTCCTTCATCTCATGTTGTACCAGCAGTAGTATTAAATTTGAACCATCAGAATATACATTGCATTTCAACCCAGCCTCTTTCGAACTTCAACAAATGAACAGTTCCAACATAAAGCTATTTTTCAGTATTCCACTCCACAGGAACATCTCAGAATGGCTCAGGCAGTTATTTTTTTGGTCGAAATATCATTTGAGTGCATAATTTATCATTCCCCTTAATCAATTTTGATTGAATAGTTCCCAGCGAAAAATCCCTAAATTATCAGTTATAGTGGCTTATCGTGGAATACCTTTTAATTGATCGACTGTTGTGGTTTAAAATCATGACCTGAGTGGTTAAGTTGTTCAGTTCGAATGTACAGGTGTCCTTCAGGATGCAATTTGACTACAGACAGCACAATCATGAAGCCCTAATTCTCCGTGACTCCATAAAACCTCACTCTGTTTCCCAGCGGGCATATCCGGTTTTATAGTGATTATGATTACTCCACTAGGTCTATCGTCTTTGAATGTGCATGCAAATGACAACTCACCTCACATTAAACATCAAACCACGCTGCTACCTATCAAAATCAATTGCCTTTGGGCTCACGATGGCCACGATTCCATCCCCAGTGGAACCACCTGTTCTTATGATAATTCTTTAACCAGCACGTAGTAAACACCCCACAATATGTGATTAGTCACTCAACATTTAAGAAAATGCCAAATTTTTGCTTAAAAATCGGAAGAAATGAAGGCCGCGATATTCTTGTAGCGCGCCATCATTATTTTTCGGCTCCAGCGCTACAAGAATAATTTTAGTGCTATTTTCTCGTTGTTTTTCAGCTTTTCATCATTTTGAATGCAGTTTAAAAGTTGTTTGAAGTATGACTATGCAGGACCATGCTCAAAATGCTATTTGTGACCACATCATTCGATAATATGACCTTTTAAAACCTTTTAAGACCTAAGGGAGGAAAAAACAAAATAACTCTAAAGGAAAAAAACTTAAAAATTAAAGTCAATACCCAAAAGCTCCTATGGTAATTGAAAAGATAAAGTCAAAGAAATAAGAAAACTTGATCAAAAAGGTAATCAAACATGAAAAGGTAAGAAACAAATTCCTGACATAACACCCACGATCAACGCCGGGAAGCGTGGAAGACTGCAGAAAGCTGTGGTGTGATGGAAAGCGGTAGTTCGAGTACAGATAGACCGACTGTCACAGTTAGGGTTTTTGGGTTACTGTTGGGATAGGCCCACAGTGTTGTAATGGTGAGACCTTCGGGCCGCCTATAAAAGCATGTATTTTGTATAGTGAAAGGTTAGCTAGTCAGTCGATCTACATCTCATAGACATTGAGCTATTCAGATAATTCACTAAGTCAGAGAGTCAGTTAGTCTATTAGCTCATAGTCATTTTGTATTATAGAAGATTCGAGCTCTGTTTCTGTTATTCAGTCTGTAGTATCTTACTGTAACCAGTAGCTGACTCCTAGAGCATGTATGTAACAATCCGCAGGGATTGAGAGTGAGAGAGAGAGAGGAAGAGTATATTGTAAGAGAAGCAATATAAGAAGAGAAGAGATCTAAGAGAGAAGGGCTCCCGACGGTGTGCACGGAGTTACCCAGAAGATCTCAGCTACATATGAGGTTGCAGTGGAACTGTGTTTACTCTCCCAAGTTATAATATATAAACCAGTTCCCGTGGACGTAGCTTCTACCATGGAAGTGAACCACGTAAAATCAGTGTGTTGTGTGATTGATTCATGTGATTGTGTCTACTTATTGCTATCTATCATTAATTACATGAACTTTGCTTATAGTTAATGTATGTATGCTATATTTCGGTTTACAGTAGCTTAGAAGGTTGAACTGGGCGTTGAATCCATTAAGTGTTCTATGTATGAGTTTACCAGTGCTTGATTCATGATAGTAACAGTTACAGTGTTAAGTGATTTATGTATACAAGTTCAGCAAGATTGCGCATAGTCAATGTTAAGCATATTAGACCGTAGAAGTCTAAGTGAGGCTGTTTAACTCAGCTAGTGTACCTAAGGGAGAAAGCCCTTAGACCTCAAGAGTTGTATTAAGCCCTACTATAGGAGATATCGCAAGGACAGACAGGCGATCTCGCACCGTCGAGGAAGTTACGGTGTGAGATATCGCAGAAGAGAAGGCAAGTAGAGAGGAAGGGTGCACATTGTCTATGAGGCTACGATGTGATAGAGTCCTTCTCCTATTAGAGTCAGTGAGTAAGAGAGAACATCGCCTTGTGGAGAGATCCCGCGGGCTAAGAAGAGATAAGAACCACCAGGATGCTACAGAACCTGGTTGAGGACACTTGAGTCTTTAGCCAACCCATAAGATCACTTCGGGTGAGACTTCAGGCCGTTCTGTGGTTTGTTGTTGAAAGGGCCAGTGAGCTAGGGGTATTGTTGGTACATAACAAGTAAACCCAGGTCTGCCCAGTCGTAACCAACAAATGGTTCTGTTGCCGGTTTTGAAAAAACTGAAGAGCTAATGTTTTGTTGGCATCCTACTAAAGAAGAACTCAACCAGTGGGTTGGGTATACAGAAAAAGAATTTGCTACGACAGAAAACAAGAGTCCTACGTTGAGTACAGAGGATTGGTTACAAAAACATATCTTCACAGACCTGTATCAGATATTTTTTGCGACCTTTGGAAATGAGTTGTATGACTGATTATCAAAGTTGACTGATAAGCATATATTCAAGCTAAAAAGGCATATTGTCTGGACACCGGAGCTGATTCAGACTGTCAAGAGCATCGATAATCCCACTTCACGAGCAGTAGACTTCTGGCTTGTGAGTGTGCTAGAAGGCTTCATCACAGAGTTTGCAGTTGATCAAATAAAAAGCTTGAGCAAAGCTGAGTGGTACTTCTTCAAAGGATATCATGGTAAGTACCGAAACTCTTTAAATTTGTCCATTAAGATGCTATTACATGAAAAAGGAGTAATGGATATATTCTCAGATGAATAAGCTAAGAAAGTGTAATGTCACAAGAGTTTGAGAGTGATTTTGATGACATTGGATGTACACGTAGTGGTAAGAAATATAAAGTAAATTTCAGATCTTCTATATTTGAAAACAGTTCAGACCATACTAGAGAACAGAGTCACAGTAATACAGAAAGAACAGAAGGGGGTATCCCTTACCACCCTTATACCCCATAGAAATCAATCAGGACTCAGAATAATCCCGCAAGAACTCCATATAGTAGCTCACATATAGTACATACTGACGCTACATCACCTACATCTACACCACTGAGTGGTAGTCACATAGCAAACCAGCATCCACCACGTAGAAATAGAATGGGGGATGACATGAAGCTACCTACCTTTAAGGGTACAGGGGCAGAAGACCCGAAACATCATTGGTTTCTATGTGAAGCCATGTGGACCATTAAAGGGATCTAAGATGATAATATTAAACTTGTATAGTTGGTCACCACACTTAGGGAACGAGCCTTAACATGGTATATGAAGTATACCTCAGTGCTGCCCAAAATGCTCGCACAGGTTAGGACTGCCATGATCAAAGAATTTAAGAAACCTAAGTCTGAGTCATAGTGTATCACAAAGCTCAAAGACATTAAACAGCTACCTTCAGAGTCAATATGGGACTTTGATCAGAAATTCAAAGCTCTTATAGACCAAGTCATCTTTGAGTTTCCACCAGAGCAGCATAAGGAATGGTTTATTACAGCACTGCTCCCCCATATCAGACTGCCACTGATGCAGCAGAAACTCCAGACGCAGGATGACGCATTGGAGATGGAAATGAAACTAGAGGCTTCCCCTCTAGCTGAGACTAGTACAGGAATGACAAGCTTGCAAAACCAGTTAGCTAATATCACCTTACAGATGCATGATATTAAGAAAGGAAAAGAGATTGCACAAGAACTATGGTGCACAAAGTGTAAAGGACAGGGCCATACGAAAGATAACTGTCCAGTATTTGTTGAATATCTAGCAAGTGGGGCTCCTAACCCCTTAGCACAGACCCAAGGGCCATGGTGTGAACTTTACAGAACCAGAGGACATAGACCACAAGAATTCACTTTACTTCAGAAGTATGTACAGACCCCTAAGAACTTATACTATAACTTCTGTAAGTCAGTAGGACACGATGAACATAATTGTCGAGCTTACGATCTCATGGTCGAGAGAAAACATGACTTGTACAGAGTCCAATCAGAGACACCAGGTCTAGCAGTAGGACCACAGCATGAACCGGCTTATATTGGCCGTGGAGGAGGATTCAGAGGACGAGGCCGTGGAGGAGGCTTTGGCCATGGTGAAGGCTTTGGCCGTGGCCGTGGACCAATTACTTGTTACGACTGTGGAGTTGTAGGACATTATGCTAGGGATTTCCAGAACCCTACTACGACATGTAACTATTGCAAGTCCTATGATCATCCTATAGAAGAGTGTCCGATCTTGTTAGCCAATATTAGGGACCCTAAGCCAGTAGTAAACCAGAACATTCAGCTTATTGCTACTGAGCAGAAAGAACCAGAACCAAGATTCAACATTGTGACTCGCAGCGGTGCTTCTACTAGTAGAACATCGCAGGATGACGAGAAGAATACAGGTCCGGAGTGGGTGCGCAAAGCTACTAATAAATCAACACCACTTGACCTGCAGAAGAATAAAGAAACATTTCAGGAAGCTAAAACTTTCTTTAATGACCCTACATCATCGGGATCACAGGTACTACCGTCTAGGGGCGTACCATAGCAAACACCATGTGGCATTAGCCCTGTACAGATATCGTAGGCTACCACATCAGGAAGGTGCGACGAGGATGAGTCAACAGGAAGTGTACAATCCTTCCTGCGGAGTTGCTTAAAACTTGTGAGAAATGAGAAATCTATTGGAGAGCTTCAGTGCATCATAGATCAGTGTCAGCCATCTTCTTCCGTGAACAGTGCACAGCATGCTGTTCATAATATTATGGGACATACAAGAACAGGAAGAGAGATGAGGCTCACAGCATAAGTCAGACAATTTGAAATGGATGAGGTAATCCTAGATTTAGGATCAGAGGTAAACGTTCTGACTAAGCAGACATGGGAATAGATGGGTAGCCCTAAGTTAGCCAGATCACCTATCCATATAAGACTAGCCAATCAGCAGTGGGTATCGCCACTAGGTCGATTACCGCAAGTGCCAGTTGACATTGACGACGTTCGCAGCTTTGCAGACTTTGAAGTTATAGAAATAATTATCGATAGTAGACCATATCCAGCGTTACTAGGTATTGATTGGGCAATCGGTAACATGGCCATTATCGATTTAAAGAAAAGACAAATGACCTTTGAGGACAATCAGATTTGGGTCATCGCACCATTGGATCCTTTTCAGGGTCCTATATATATTGAACCTATCCGAGCAGAGGATGAGGTGCGTAATATGGAGAGCCTCTATTAGATGACGGCTAATCAGAGTGATTACATCAATCCGACCGCAGAAGGAAACATTAGTTGGCGATGCGACAACTCATGCACATCAGACTCGGATGTTGGTCTAGAGAACTGGCAGAACAGACTTTACAAAGTCTCAGCTCGCAGAAGTGCAGATGCCCAATGTAGTTGAAAGGAGGCATCGCAACGGTAATGAGTCTACACTGGCAGGTAAAAAAAAAAAAACTCTAAGTATAAGTTTATGTTGCGCAAGTCGCAGGACGCTTGTGGAGTTTTGAACGTTGAGGAGGTTCATGCCAGCATTTTGTTTCGATGATGCGGTGAGGCATCGCAGCAAGGCGATGTTTCCCCATGCCACATAGACACTTTTGAAAAGGGACAGAAGGCTAGTCACTTCGCCTTATGACAAGCAGTTAATCCGGATATGACAGGTATCCGTTGCCCTAGATTTGGCAACAGTATAATGATTTTTCCATATTTGGTAAAATCTTCGACGAGACCGGCGCCTGCACACAAGTTTCGAGGGAAATTTTATCGGATTTCATCAATTAATGAGGATCGAAATGATGGTTGTTGTCTTGTCCATGCAATTAATAGTACAGACAGGTCGAGTCTAAATGACCGTTGCTTCATAGATTATCGCCTTTATTATAAATACAAAGATCATTCATACAAAAGGGTTACTTTTGCGATTTTCGAGAGTTACAGAGCAATTTGAAGAGCTTTCCCTGTGCAGAGATACTCCAGTTACAGAGTGCTAGTGTTCCCCAATTTCGTAGCCATTGCCAGTCCATAGTACTGCACCGAGTGGTTTCTGTCCGAGACAGAACCTTTAGAAGACATTGTGAAACGATTCCAGAGTGGTGGCCTCACGTCTGCTATGACGGCGCCGCCCAAGGGTGTGAAAATAGGTACATCATAGGTCAAACAGCTGCCAAGGATGAGGATTCAAGCTCAGATAGTAGAAGAGTCCAGCTTAGAACACAGAAAAAGGAAAAGGAGGAAAGTAAAAGTGAGAAAAAGAAAGAGAAGGACAACTCAGATGGCTGTGCGTGTGGAGTTTCCCAGAAGAACTCACGGAAAGAAAAAAGGACCAAGAAACACACATCCGAGACCCAGAAAAACAAAAGGAACTGAGAAAGGAATGAAGTAGAAATCCAGCATGCAGACAAAGGCTTGTTCTTGGAATGGAATTCATAGCCTGTATAGTTTTCGTATGAAAGGATCTAGATTGAATGAAACATGTGAGAAGGCTGGAAGATACAGATTTCTATTTCCTTTGTGACAAAATTTCTAACCCAAATAAAGAGGAAAGGATATCTGTGGAAGGCTTCTCAAAAGCTTAAGATCCTTCAAAGAGCTGCTCACCCACGAAACGACCTATATACAACTTTGGAGTATATCAGGTCTCGCAAGCGACGAGAGCAAGAGCATGACAATGAGGGAAGGAAAAATATGAGAGACATACAGACTAAGTATACAGAAGACTCAAGCATCAGTCAAGTTATGCTTGAAACGGCACAAGAGTGTGTCGAAGCTATGGAGAAAGAAGTCGCAGGACTTCGACAGAGATTTACAAGGACTTCGCAGGAAGCCAAGGAGAAGCTACAGCAAGAGAAACCAGCTGTTAGTGGCTCAGGGGTGAGCCACAAGTAAGTGTTAGGGGACTGTTGGAGTAGGGTACCGCAGCTACAGGAAAAGCTGCTATATCGGGACAAGAAATTCAAAGGTAACAGTACCTGAGCGGCCGAGAAGAGAGAGCTCAACCACTGCACTTAAGTCAATAGCTGAGAGGAGAGAGCTCAACCACTGCAATTAAGGAAGCAGCGTAGACAGGAGGTCTCAGCTACCCTCATAAAGAGAAAAGGAGCAACGGGCTGAGGTATTGAAGACGAAGTACAGAAGGGAAGCGACCGAGGAAGCGGCGCCCATACCCACGATCAGCGTCGGGAAGCATAGAAGACTACAGAAAGCTGTGGTGTGATGGAAAGTGGTAGTTCGAGTATAGATAGATCGACTGTCACAGTTAGGGTTTTTGGGTTACTGTTGGGATAGGCCCACAGTGTTGTAATGGCGAGACCTTCGGGCCACCTATAAAAGCATGTATTTTGTATAGTGAAAGGTTATCTAGTCGGTCGATCTGCAGCTCATAGACATCGATCTATTCAGATAATTCACTAAGTCAGAGAGTCAGTTAGTCTGTTAGCTCATAGTATTATAGAAGAGTCGAGCTCTGGTTCTGTTGTTCAGTCTATAGTATCTTACTATAACCAGTAGCTGACTCCTAGAGCATGTATGTAACAATCCGCAGGGATTGAGAGTGAGAGAGAGAGAGAGAGAGAGGAAGAGTATATTGTAAGAGAAGCAATATAAGAAGAGAAGAGATCTAAGAGAGAAGGGCTCCCGGCGGTGTGCACGGAGTTACCCAGAAGATATCAGGTGCATATGAGGTTGCAGCGGAACTGTGTTTACTCTCCCAAGTTATAATATATAAACCAGTTCCCGTGGACGTAGCTTCTACCCTGGAAGTGAACCACGTAAAATCAGTGTGTTGTGTGATTGATTCATGTGATTGTGTCTACTTATTGCTATCTTTCATTCATTACATGAACTTTGCTTACAGTTAATGTATGTATGCTATCTTTCGGTTTACAGTAGCTTAGAAGGTTGAACTGCACATTGAATCTGTTAAGTGTTCTGTGTATGAGTTTCCCAGTGTTGGATTCATGATAGTAACAGTTACAGTGTTAAGTGATTTATGTATACAAGTTCATCAAGATTGCGCATAGTCGATGTTAAGCATATTAGACTGTAGAAGTCTAAGTGAGGCTGTTTAACTCAGCTAGTGTACCTAAGGGAGAAAGCCCTTAGACCTCGAGATTCGTATTAATCCCTACTATAGGATATATCGCAAGGACAGATAGGAGATCTCGCACCGTCGAGGAAGTTGCAGTGCGAGATATCGTAGGAGAGAAGGCAAGTAGAGGGGAAGGGTGCGCATTGTCTGCGAGGCTGCAATGCGATAGAGTCCTTCTCCTATCATAGTCAGCGAGTAAGAGAGAACATCTCCTCATGGAGATATCCCATGGGCTAAGAAGAGATAAGAACCACCAGGATGCTACAGAACCTAGTTGAGGACACTTGATTCTTTATCCAACCCATAAGTTCACTTTGGGTGAGACTTCAGGTCGTTCTGCGGTCTATTGCCGAAAGGGCCAGTGAGCTATGGGTATTGTTGGTACATAACAAGTAAACCTGGGTCTTCCCAGTCGTAACCAACAGTTTTCCCCAAAGTGGGGCTCTACCCAATTTGAATTTCCCCCACTCTCTCATCCTTAGGAAAAATCATGGCCCCATCTCATTTAGTTTCGTTGACATAGAAGGCTATGGGTTTTAATTAAAATTACAATTTTAACATAATGTTCAGCTGTTAATGTTCAACTAGCATAAATAAAAATACCATCGGCCACACCTTAATTGTTGAAACATAAATACTAAATCGATGGTGGTTCTTTTTACTAGATCTGCACCATTATTATTTATATCATTTATTTAAATGAAATGGGGTCATAACTGGTGTATTAAACCTCTTCAATCCTCCATCTCAATGGCAAGCTTACACTACAATGACAATCTTGGGATGAGCAGCAATGTGTGCTCAAAACGACAAAGGGATGCAGACTCAAGCATGTATGAATGGGGAAACAATGAACTATAGCTTCCTTTCTCTCAAATTTTCTCATCCTCTAATGCATCCAAGAGGGTCAATATATATCCCTTCAATAGGTAATCAAGGGTCGAGTCAGAGCATTTCCAAGCATATGTAAGGCCAAGAGTCAAGTTATTCAGGACCCATTGAGGAAAACTCCAAATATTTTATTTTTTATGCAAATTTCCCGATGTACGCAAGCTACAATGGAGCAAGCGGTATGTACACGCAGATCTTAAGCTAAAACTAGCATATGGCAATAAACAATTGTTTTTAAGCGGTTTCTTGGATCATCAAAGTATATTTTGAGCAAAGGGGGTCCAAACATTCTGTAGAGGGACATGGAAGGCCATGAAAGTGTGATCTACCAAGTGTGGTAAAATCAGCTATAAAAGATTCCCCCTAATGTGTGACGTCAGAGGGGTAACATGATGGTTGAAATACATTATATCCATCCCATAAGTGGAGTAATGAAGACCCCGGTGGAACAACCAACCACTCATCAGTACAATACAATGATAAATCTTAGCATGTGACTGCAAATATACAGTGTAGCAATCTCGAATACATAAGATTACAATGGACATGAATATGCATAATATACATATGTCACATGTGGTCATCTCCACGTACAATATATAGTGAACAAGATCTCCATAATGGATGAAGATATCTAATAATAAACTGGGATCTAGGCATGAGAGCTGACATCTCATGAATACTTGCATGATCAAGGAGGTAGCATATGTGGGATTCCACCAACCTCATAGGTCTTCTATGCAAGCCGCTACCGATACATGTCCCATCACACGAATAAAGGTGTCAAGGGCGACCATGGTGGTCCATCGTTTGATTACCAACCATTGATGTATAGCGTTAATAGACACGAGATCTCCCACCGATAATGAGAATGGGAATCAAGGTACAAAGTGCAATCAAACAAGTGTGAATAGATGTGTTGAGGTCGAACACTTGAAATAATCCATCGATCAGGGGACATTGATTTATTCCAAAAAATGTTGATGGCGAGAGAACCTGCCACTAATGGCTGCAATTCTCAAGGCACTCAATGGGCTCTAGACTCCTATATTAGAATAGATGATCTAAAGTCAATGGAATGGAATCCGTTGGAAGGAGGGAATTAAGGCATCCCCCATCAACCAACACAAGGTACACAACAACGCTAGATAATTTAGAAGAACTTGGATGAACAATATGTGCACGAACCAGTAACTATATCAAGAATGGATGGCATGCAAAGACAATATAACTGGGGAATGGCTGACTTGGGCTAAAACTTCCTTCGAATAAGAGCATAATGCAGATTGTGACTGATAGGAAGCATAGACTTGACATGCAAACTAGGACAACTCTGCGACACAGGAGGCATCAACAGAGGCTCCATAGGGACTGGAAGCATAACTAATCGGTGGAGAAAACTCTGAATAATGATTACAACTCCTAAATTCATACTAATAACCCAACCGATGGAGGGAAATACAGTGCTCTATTCGAAGGCGACACAACTCGACAGTTGCCAAAAGTAATATCATTTCCCATCTAGATTTTTATGTTTTTATTTTATTTTTTTTTCTTTTTCATATTGAAAATATTGAAAAGGAATAAAATCACTTATAGTACAAAACTAGGAGGAGACAAGTGTTGCGAGAAAGCAAACTAGTTCCAAGTAGTGGAACATACCTATGCTCAGTGCAAGGAAGCATGTGTAGGATAAGGAAACTCAGGGGGAAGTTTCCTCCCGGTAAGGGATGATCAACCTACAAAATATATATAAAAGGCTCTGCTTGGCTAGGATTGAGACAAGATCGGGCTATATGGCTTATTACTCTGAAGCAGAGAGTCGACATAAAGATCAATAAGGCAAGAAAACACATGAAATGCAATTACAACTTGATATATGTTGGGTAAAATATAATCAATTAATTTACCTTAAATTTAATTATCGACCAAGACACGTAAGCTTCAAGTTGCTACACTATATGTGTGGGGTAAGATAGTTTAAAGCTAATTCCTAGGGTTAGTTAGTGGTGGGGTTTTGTTTCCAAAAATATCTGAATTGATTTTAACATATCTACCTCTACTATCTCTAGGTCTCATAAAAAATTAACTATAAATAACAAACTTCTAATTAACAAATCAAATCAAAACACCTATGCTATAGATGGGTTTGAACGAACCTGTTATAACAGATGCGCAGGTTCTTACCTCTCGTCTTACCACCCCTTCTCCTCCAATCTGCAAAAACTAATCACACCAAAAAGAAACAACCAAAAAATCAATAGAAAACAAGCAAAATAGCAGCTTACCTTAAAGAAACAACAAATCAGTAAAGAAACAAGCAAAATACCGGCTTACCTTGGCACAACTCCCTGGCAATGGCGCCAAAATGTTCGGTAAAATATAATCAATTAATTTACCTTAAATTTAATTATTGACCAGGACACATAAGCTTCGAGTTGCTACACTATATGTGTGGGGTAAGATAGTTTAAAGCTAATTCCTAGGGTGATTTCAATCTACTCACATGCAAAGAGAAAGAACATAGTTCATAAAACTAACTACTCTCTTGAGCAACAAAGATCAAAAGCTGTCAAGTCTAATCTAGGAAAAAGAACCAATCTCTAATTGTTGTTTACAATCCAAATAGGAAAATTTTAAGTTTACCAAGTTCAATTAATGAAATCTAAATCAATTTCAAACTACACTAACTTTTAATCTATTTTCCAAAATCTCCACACACCAACAACAAATCTGCCTTTAATTTTCTAATGCTTAGAATCAAAGCAACTAAGCAATCAAATGCTCCAATCTTAAAGGAGATCCTACTATCAAAAGAGATCTTAAATCTCAAACTTACCTACAAAAGAAATGCTCTTTGGTCAATCTTTAATGTTTCAAACAACTCCAACATAACTTCTCTATGTAATAAACTCTTCTTTATACACACTAGAGTTCTAAAACTGCTTAATCATCAAAAAGGAATCTGTTTCAAGTACAATAACTCTTCTACAGCAATTAGAATTTTATTACCTTTAAGACTACCAACTCTACTTCAAGACTACCAACTCTACTTCACACCAACACTGTCATTTACAAGATAATTACTGAAATAAATTTACCTATTCATTAATAAAATAAACAACACTCCTTGAACTCTATGCTTATAAAAGTGAATTGGAAAAGGAATATTTAGACAGAGCTAAAAAATAGGGCTTTAGCTAATCTACGTTTCAACTCAATTCAATCAAACCGAGAGGTCTAACATTCATAATCAAATTCCAAAATAGTTATGCTAAGCCTTCAAACTGAATCAATCTATGGCTAAGAATGGATGAGAATATGAATAAAAGAAATCAGACACACTAGAAAATACACAATTTCAAATATTAATAGGCTGCAAACTCTCTCTCTCTAATTTCATCCAAATTCCTCACCACCTTTTAAAAAAAATACATATTATAAATCTTTTATACAGAAATTCTGAAAATGCTAACCTACAGACTGTTAGAATAATCAACCCATAGTTAGCTACCTTAGACATTAAATTAATCATTTTTGTCTTATTTTCCTAGTTTCATGATTCCACCTTATGCAAGTTGTCATTTGCCTATCCATAGTGGTCAAACTTGCCTATTTTGACTCATGTAGTGCTTGGGAAACCTCAAGGAATAAATTCTGCTTTATTCTTGGCCTCCTAGGTGCCCTTCTGCTTTTTCTGCTTTATTGCCTACTTTTTCAGTGCTTTAAGGCAATTGGGAAAGTTTGACTAGGTGAGGTGAACTAGTTTTTTGTCCTCCAAATACTCCACTCTTTTCTCCTATGAAAAGCATGTATGAGTTGTCCTTCCATCACCTTTTAGCTTGCCTAAGTGCTTTTTCCAATTCGTGAGATCCTTAGCTGATTTGGAAACTACTTTATGCACCTAAGGGGGAATTGCTTAATTTTAGTAAGCCTGCTTTTGACTAGATTTGAATTGCCTCCTCATGCATTCGAATCCCTTATGTAATTATTTAATGCAGCAACCTATCATGTTACAGGGTTGGATATTGTACATTGAGTTAATACATTTTAGTGTTCAGCTCCATGTTAAGTCTCTTTTGTGAGTGATTTTGCATGTACAATTGATAATTGTTGTGAGTAAAATTGTTTTATCACTGGGTTCAATTTACACATGGTATCAGAGCCATTATAGATCAATTTCTCTCCTTCAAATTTGTTTTGCAGGTTCGACATCAGTGACTGGGAGCCTTCTACTGACAGTCGGGACAATTTCTGAGCTATGGATCAATCTCAGAAGATCATCTTGAGTCCCTTCAATTTATTTGAATGGAAAGCAGAGATGGAGATACTGTTGAGAGTGAAATGCCTCTATAGGGTGACTATGGCAACAAAAGCAGAGCCCAATGTAGCTGCAGAGAAGATAAAATGGCACAACAGGAGGGATGAGGCCTATGGTCTCTTGTGTCTGAGTATTTCCAGAGACCTCCTTTTCCATCTTGATGGATTGACATCACCGGATGAAGTATGGGAGAAGCTTTCTGATCTTTTTGGAAAGACAGATGAAATGAGGGGACATCAAATCGAAAATGCACTGATCTCCCTGAGTCCAAATAGCTTTGAATCCCTGCAACTCTATTTCTCCAAGTTCAAAGCACTTGTTTTGCAGCTAAAACAATGTGGGATCGAAAAGAAGGATGATCAGCTGGTCTTGGCCATACTCTCAAAGCTTGGCCCTAACTATTCAGTGTTTTTTTTTACCTTCTATGCCACAAAGTTGACAGCTCAAACCTGGAAGATGCCTAGCCTTGCATATTTCATGGAATCTCTCACATAAGAACAAGACAAACTGGTGATGATGGGCACCATCAAACCATCCAAAGACCAAGCTCTAGTTGTTGGAGATTCAAGGGTGGATTCAAAAAGAAAAAAGAAAGCTAAAAATCCACATGAGCAAAAGAGAAACAAGAACAAGTCTCCAAAGGAGCCACAAGGTTCCAAGAAGAACTACCAGAAGAAGAAGAATAAAGGAGAAATGAGCAAGTGCGCATACTGCAATAAGGGAAATCACACTGAAAGCTCTTGTATGAAGAAGCAAATAGACATGCTGACCCAGCTCCTGGAGAAGAATGGCATCTCCCTTCTAGACAGCTCAAAGAAGAGAGAAGGAGGATCAAGTTCAGAAGACAGAGAGAGAGTTCATGCATTGGTTGCTGGCACATCAAGCTCACCTAGTTTCATCATTGATTTTGGAGCTTCAAGACATATGGTTTCGACCAAGGAGGCATTCTCCTCACTTGACATGTCGAAAGGTCCACCAATAGTACTGAGAGATGACTCTCTCACTGAAAGTTTGGGCAAAGGGAGGATTGATCTTGATCATGGCCAGTTCAGCAATGTGTTGTATGTTCCTGGTCTTGTCTCCAACCTCTTATCAATGTATCAGATGACCCACACTGGGTCTCCAAAGAAGGTCATATTCTCCCCTGATGAATTTGAGATCACAGAGATCTCAAGTGGTAAATTCATTGCAAAAGGAGTTGAAAATCATACTCAGAAGGTATACATGTTCTCACACTTCCTACCCTACTCAAACCCCTCTGCTCTTCTGATTCATGCTAATGAAGAAAGAAATATTTGGCATGAAATATTTGGCCACCTAAATTACAAGTATCTTTCTGATCTTAGTGAAAAAGAGATGC
>LPNX011086842.1:237396-265739 GCA_001517045.1 Pseudotsuga menziesii | reverse complement strand
TTGAGATCCATATGCACTACATCAGAGAGCTTGTGCATGATGGCACCATTCACCTACTCTTCTGTTCATCTTCAGAACAAGTATCTGATATCTTCACCAAAACATTTTGTGAGAATACCTTCAGCAATCTCAAATCACTGTTGGGGATTGCTAATCATGCTGTGAAGCATGAGTGAAGAAAATATTTCCAAATTTTGTTTTACAGTCCATTTTTAAGGGAGTATTTTCCCATGTGGTTTTTGCCTCTTTCCTTGTTTAAATGGATATGCAGTATGTAAAGGGTGACTAAGCCTTGTTGCTAGGCCCTATAATTTTCTGATATATTACTCATAATTCAAGCTTAAGGGGGGGTGTTAGAATAATCAACCCATAGTTAGCTACCTTAGACATTAAATTAATCATTTTTGTCTTATTTGCCTAGTTTCATGATTCCACCTTATGCAAGTTGTCATTTGCCTATCCATAGTGGTCAAACTTGCCCATTTTGACTCATGTAGCCCTTGGGAAACCTCAAGGAATAAATTCTGCTTTATTCCTGGCCTCCTAGGCGCCCTTCTGCTTTTTCTGCTTTATTGCCTGCTTTTTCAGTGCTTTAAGGCAATTGGGAAAGTTTGACTAGGCGAGGTTAACTAGTTTTTTGTCCTCCACATCCTCCACTCTTTTCTCCTATGAAAAGCATGTATGAGTTGTCCTTCCATCACCTTTTAGCTTGCGTAAGTGCTTTTTCCAATTCGTGAGCTCCTTATCTGATTTGGAAAATACTTTATGCACCTATGGGGGAATCGCTTAATTTTAGTAAGCCTTCTTTTGACTAGATTCGAATTTCCCCCTCATGCATTCAAATCCCTTATGTAATTATTTAATGCAGTAGCCTATCATGTTACAGGGTATTTAGTCTCTTTTGTGAGTGATTTTTCATGTACAATTGATAATTGTTGTGAGTAAATTTGTTCTATCACTGGGTTCAATTTCCACATAGACTTTGGCCAGAGGTTCAATCACACAATTACTGAATCCTACAACATGATATAGCTACTGGAAATAAAATAAAAATCAATTCAGATTTAACATGTTTAACTACTCTTCCTATTTCTCTCAAACCTACAATTCACCAAATTAAATTTGAAAATAAAAGCTGGGATTAATCATGAATTAAATACTTTGTCTACGCATGCTCATTAACATAAACAAGTCTGTCTACACACATTCAGTAATACAATCAAATCCAACGCAAACATATATATATTTCCAATCATGAGTCTTGTAAACCCTGTTTATTTATTTATAAAACTGCAGGCATACATATAAACACAGTATCATGGAGAAATGATGTATGAGTTTGCTTACACTAATAGGAATAAAATAGAACTACGCATATGTAACAAGGGTTGAAGGTGGGCCCTTCCTCCAACACTTCTAGATCTGGAACTGAAGGTTTAAAGTAAAACACAATAGTAGATTAACAACTTGAAATCATAGTTTTTACAGTATATGATATCGATCCTTTTAAGTTTTTCACATACATATTTATAGCCCAAATTACATCACGGGTTGACCGCTGAAAAGGGTTGACCCTGCCCAAAATATCTACGCTTATCCAGGAGGATTAAAACAACTAACAACTGATCCAATGGAGAAAATAGGTTAAGACATCAGATTTGATTTGGATCCTTTGCAAATCAGCGATCAAGTAGCCTGGAACCCGTGCATTGTTTAATATTAGGGCCCACGATTCTTGGATAGAGCAAGGCTTCATAATGCCAATAGGTATCTCACGATTGATATTGAAAAAGATTGAATGCATAACCCATATGTTATTTTGGGAAAATAAATCTCTCAGATATCTGAACGAATTGATACATGCTCAGTGAGTGCCGAAACAGGTGCGGGATCGAGCCACCAGGAAAAGAAGGTAACTGTGTGGGAAACAAGACTTTGACAAAGGATCGGCGTTTTTAAATCATAAGTTAGAGTTTTTAATTATAAGTTGAAATCCATCGAAATGATAAACAAAATAATGAAAACACCAAAAATTTACCTGTTTTAAGAACCTTGGGATAAAGTCCTTGAAAATATATATTTGAACATAAAATATATAACAATATGGAGTCAAAGATGCCTAGTTCCTTATAAATTCAAACTAGAAATAGGGAAGTAAGCAAGCAAAAAAGGAGGCCATCAATATAAACAGGAGTTCTTGTGGGGTATTACCAACATAATAGTTCAAGAGAGAATATGAGATTCTTGCTCAAAGACATGGCATGACTATAAGGGACTCCCATACTTAGGGGAAGAATCTCAGCACGGGAACCAAATGACAAAGTGGGATCTAACTAGGGCACCCATGAATAAGAAGGCTCTACCTCTTATGTAATGCCACTTCTAGTAGCAATGTGATGGTTCTGTAACATTACGAAGTGGGTTCGTACCTATAGTTAAGGAAACATGGTCATAAGGAGATGAATAATGCAAGTGGAAATGTGATCCTATCCTATATTCCAGTTCAAATTTATACCTATCATGGGAAAGAACAAGTCAAAGCCTCGGTGAGAGTGTACAAAAAATGTACCCTACATGACAATAATATTAGTCTAAAATACCTCGAAACAATTATTAAATATTCCAAACTATAGGATACAGGGAGGACTAATCATGACAACTGCATTCAAAGGAAACAATGAGGTGGGCGATGGGACATAAGAAGGAATGTAAGGTGGAGACCCAACATTCATGTATCCACTACCACCTCCATGAGAACAAACACTGGTGTTAAGACCGGGTGAAGGAAGTGACAAATGGCCTAATCACATTTTCCATATTCATGAGATTTTTTCAAATTGATGCTAAGGGTTTTTTAATTGACAAGGAGGAAAATTACTAGTTCCTAGGTTGGGGGTGGAAGATTTTGGATTTGGAATAAGGGGGACAATGAATGATTTTTGAACATTAGAATGTCATAAATATTTAATAAAGAATATAAATAAATAAATACAACAGAAAAATGGAGTATGGAGACACATGGAGACTATGGGGCCCACACAAGCTAGAATTTATGTGCCACATGGCACCTTCCTCTTGCAATTTTGAATCCATGGCAAGCCAAAAGGTTCTTGGATGAGTTTGAAGGCTAATACACTTGGACATATGAATTCAGGTCTAATTGGAGTGGAAGAGTAACTCCCATGGAAGAGGAAGAGGCATTTTGGAGCTAGTGAGACACTTGGACTAGATTCCCTAGCACTATGACAACCATGATGAAGATGTTATGACACCTATGACACAAATCAGATATGAAGGATGAAATCTGACATATCTAACATGTCAAGTCAAAATAGATCATCTAAAAGGTCTCTCATGTGAGTTGGTGAAGCTCAATGGGTTCCTACTTAAATTCGGGGAAGATGGAAGGCTAAGAAATGGAGGACACATGGAAAATCTTGATCCGACACCCAAATTAAAATTGGCTTGAGTTTTTGGATGGATTGGTAACCTTAGAAGGCTAAGGATGTTTATAAAATATAGGAATCAACCAAGAGAATGGATTTTGATCATTTGATAAAATGTCATTTGTGAATTGTGAGAGCTAGTGGATGACTAGTTTTCTTTCCTTAGCCAATTTTGAGGGTGAAAGATTCCCATCCAAGTTGGTGTTTGGAGCAGTGTTATTAGAACTGTACCAGAACTGGAAAAACCAAATGGTCTGATTGGTTTACAGGGTTGGCCGGTCTAGTCAGCAAAAGAAAATCATAAAACTGGATTTTTTTCCAAACCATGTATGGAACCAGCCGGAACCGATCAAAATCGGACGGTCTGGAATGGGGACTCACAAAACTCAATTTAAAAAAAAAAAACCCAGAAAATAAAACTTTGTTGATGTACTTTGGAGACTCTTTCTTAATGTACTTTGGTTCAGAACCTTAGAGATGTATTGCACTAGGTGTTATTTTGGATATCTGCACCCAAATTTGCTATATATATGAGAAACTTTGTATATTTTTGTATTAATGGTTTGGATTCATATGTATGCACATGAATATATATGTTTTTTACAAAATATGAATATTTTATGTATTTTTTAGTCAGCCGGTTTTTTACTCGATTTTTTGTCGGTTTCGGTTAAGTTTCCGGTCTGGTTCACATTTTGGGCTTCACCGATTCGATGACCAGTTCGGTTCCGATAACATTGGTTTGGAGTGTTAACCCAAAAAATCCCTCACTTAGCTCTACATGGCCTACACCACCCAAGGACACCCATGCACGACCCTCATTTCACCCCATTTGACCCCCACACCCTCAAGAAGGCTTAAAATCATGCAAAAGGGCTTAAAAACCCCAAAAAAGAGCCTAAATAGTTCTCCTAGGGTCTAAAGCCTCCAAAAAGGGGCTAAAACCCCTCAAAGGAGCTAAAAACCCCAAAAGGAGCTAAATATAGGAAGGAAGGGGCTAAAATCCCAAAAAAGGGGCTAAAGCCCCAACTAAGGGCTTAAAACCCTAAAAAGCCCCAAAAAAGCTATAAATAGAGGGGTGGGGGTCACTCTCAAAAAAATTCTCCCTTTCATACTATTATTCTACCTGAGTGGATGCCTTGAGACCCTTTGTCTCTCAAGCCACCCACACTCCCTCTCCTCCATCCTTCCATTGAGCCATAGCTCCCCCTTCCAAGAGAGGTGCTTCTCCAAGCTAGGGCATGGTGGCCCATTCCATCAAGAGAAGGTATATCTTGTTGTTTTATGTTGTTTATTTGATTTTATCTAATCCATTGTTTGTTTGCAGGTTCATTGTTTAACATATTTTTGCAAGTATTTTGGTTCTAACAGTTCTATGTAGGTAGCTAGAGCTAAACCCTAATTGTGTTTGCAGAGGGGTTTCCATTCCATTTCTTTTATTTTTGTTCTATTTCATTTTCTGTCCACTTTTCTTGCATTCACCACTGGGAACCTATCCTTTCATCCTATAGATGGAAGGTAGCCATTCCTGCCCTGTAGCAAGGGAGAAATCCCTGCTACAGAACTGGTGACCATACCAGGTCGATCCCACAAGATCCCTAGGTCTGTTTTTTCAAAATTTCAAGTTTTAGTTCAGTTTTTTCCCTAGGTCATTTTTTCTGTTAAATATAGCTTAGATTCTTCTTTATTTACATTTTCAGTTACTACCGAGCCTCCACAAGGAAAATCCAAGTCCATTTGGCCACAATATAGGTTACTGTCGGTGGGATCTGACTCGGGGTCAAAAACATTTCACTTTCTAGAGAAAGTCGCTCTTATCGAGCCCAGAAAGGGGACCAAGTCACTCATTTGGGCCTCAAAGGTGTGACCAAGTCACCTATTTAGCCCCAAAAGGTGCGATCCCCTTCCGAAAGATAGCCCGCTTCTTTCTGCAAAATCTGAGCGACCCCCTCGCCTGTTTTTGGAAAAATTTGATGACCCCCTCGCCACATTTGACCCAAAAAGTGCGATCTGTCACTCAGAATTGGGTTTTTTTAATAATTAAGGAGTATCAGTGCAGCTCAGGCGCCTCAGGCGCCTCTGTCCATCCGAACTATTTTATTTCTGTTTCTGTTTATGTTTATGTCAATTTCATTTACAGAACAAAGTGTAAATTAAATAATTAATGGGTTAATGAACATAGTTTGACTAAAACTCACTTAAAATAAACAATCTTGCTTAACCCTTCCTCCTCTACCCAGTCATCACCCTTCGGGGTATTCTGGGATAAGACAAAGGGCATAGCTCGTATAGTAGTAGGCACTTCACCTAATATTGTTTGAAACCACTAAAAATGGGTGACTTGGAAGGTAGAGGGGGTAGAGAGGGAGGGATTCTCACGGCGCTCAGTGTCTTCCATATTCACCAACCTTACATCCAGAAGGTGACATGTGTATTTACGGATGGGCTTAGTCCCATTTTGTTGAGAGCCCAACACCTTCTCCTGGTTGAAGAAGAATATAGGTGTAAGGTAGTCACCTAGTCAGGCTATCACAATTCAGGATTACAAATGGTACATGTCTAAAACATTTCTAATTAAGATTTACTACTTTCATCCACATTGATATGAACTCTATGAAATATTCATAAACCATTTGCAGCCACCAAATATAACAAAAACACAAAAATACATACACACCATACCATGTCAATCAACCCAACTCAGTTCATGACACTGAGAGAATCAGTAAAATTTACAAATTTACACTAAGTTAAAAATCTGTAGTCTTTGAGGACATAAGTCCTTAACTGCCTTAACCATGGGAAGTACTTAGGATCAGCCCAGAAACTCATTGTGAGGAGTACCATGGGAACCCCAAAGTAGATGGCTGCTAAGAGGAATTACCAAGTGAAACGGGCAACGACCCCCACCAATTGAGTAGCACACCCATGAGGAAAAAGCCAAGCGTTGTCTTCTAGAAATATTGGTGGCCGAGTGACCACCTACAGCCAATAGGAAGCCATTGAAACTGGGGTCCAATAATCATTACCACCAGTTTGACATTCAAATTTAACACAATTGATCCCTCACGCTCTTTCTCACGCCTAAGAGGCAAACCACCACATTTCAGGCCATTAAAATGACATTGTCGAGACCATTCTCGATGACCTCCCACACCATCAAAAGGCCACATAGCCTCTGATTCATATTCAAACCCATATTAGTCTGAACCAGATCTGCACACTGCACCATCAAGCCCCATGGATAGTGCAAACTCGGATCCATTTTTCGGCATAGCAATTGCTAGTGGACCCATGTCCACACCATAAACTATCACCAACAACCCTACAGGTGTCCGCGGCATAGTTATGCAAACCGTGATAAGTTAGCTGCCACCACCCATATTGACCAGTCAAGCTATCCCACCTGCAACACATGGGGGTAGTGGCCCTTCCACCCACACTGCCCCTCCTATCATACATGGGGGTAGTGGCCCTTCCACCCACACTGTCCCTCCCACCACACTTGGGGGCACTAGCCCATCCACAATGGTGCCACAATTACCCCCAGCAATGCAGGTGCATTATGCACCTGCAAACCCCACCACCATGGCTTCCCCATCTCACATCAACTTAGGGTCAAACCTCCCTTTCATGGCATGTCTCAACTTGCCTGATTTGGCCTGGTTAACAAATGACCCTATCCACCATCAAATGTTATGGCCTCCCAGGCCAACCAAACTACCCTCAGATATTGCCAAGTTTGAAGGGAAGGTAGGGGAGTGCCCCCAAAACCACATCATGACGTTCCATCTATGGTGCTCATCAAACAACATCGTAGACAATTCGATTAGGCTAAGACTATTCCAACGCACCCTCACAGGTGCTGCAGCCAAGTGGTACATTGAGATACCACAAGACAAGTACCCAGATTTCAACTCCCTGGCTTTCATGTTCCTACAATATTTCCAACTCCCCACTAGATATGACGAAGGGGTGGAGATCTTGTTATCTTGCCGCCAAAATACTGCGACTCGCATAACCGACCACATCCATGAGTGGCGACGATGCTCTAGTTTGTGTAAGATCCAACTTGATGACAGGATCTTCCTGGATTGGTTCCTCAAAACCTTGCTCCCACCTATAGCAAAGGACATCGCATTTGAACGGCCCCAATCCAAAGAATAAGCCATATTGAAAGCCCAGCAGTTCGATCTGATTTATGCACAGTCTGGGTACCTTTACATTGTCATTCCAGATGCTCCCTGTGCGGGTACCTCCTACCGGGATGCACCAAGGGAATCCCATGCTGCAGATGGCATCATATGCTCGATCTCCCACCAGCCACAGCATCATGTGATACCACCTACAGTACCACCACAACCAAGAAACACTGCTATTGTTTCCTACCAAAACCAAACTTCGGTCTATGCAAGAATGATGTCCCAGTCCGGAGCCACAACTTCTTACGCACAACCTGCGCCACCGCAGCAAGCCCAGGCATTAGCTTGGCTGACATAGCAATATGCAAGGAAAATTCCCACATTTGTGGCACCGGCACCTACCCAAATCTACTATGCACCACCGGTACAGCCTGTCCAAGCCCCCGCCCCTGCTCCACCTGCTCCATTGGGACAAGTGTTTCATAACAAAATCGTCCCAACCAGCCAGCCCCCAATAACCAACAAGGGCAAGCCATAAATAACCGACCCTGAAACCAAGGCAACAATTAATAGTAAGGAGGTAGTCAACAACCAAATACTCCCAACAATGTCGTGGAAAACCAGCCAGCCCAAAATCCTCAACGACCAAATGCATCGATACGCAACGCTCCATTGCAGATAAACCAACCATGCACACTATGTGAGGTCTATGAGCACTACACATTCGAGTGTCCTTTCATGGGTCGCACTAAACAGGACATTAGAAACAAGTTTCAACATGCCACTAATACAACAAACCAAGCCCAACCCAACCTAGCACCACAAGAACCTCCTCCTATTGTGCTCAAAAACCCATTACCAGTCCAAGGATTGGTGGCAACCACACCCCCTCCCCAACCCAATCCCAATGCTCTGGGGGCACCTCCCATAGCAGAAACAGGTGTCCACCACCTGCTAGCTATGACAGCTGAAGAGCTCAATCTACAAACTAGACGAAATCAGTACGGAACCAACACCAAACCATCTAACACATCAACGAAATATACATCTAAAACAGTCAATGCACCTCTTCAGTCACCCCCTTTCCCGTGCCCCCCCATACGTTAGATTGCCAACAACACCACGGTGAGAGTTGCTGTTAGCTATAGCATAGTGGATGATTTGGCCCAAACACCTACCACCATGTCCTCTCTTGAGGTACTCAAAACTTACCCAACATAGTGGAAATCCTTACTAGCCACCCTTAGTGTCGTGGATCCCTTTGACTCCAAGTTGATCACATTCGACACGGAGAATGGAGAACCACAGATGGCATCAACCATTGCCTTCTAGATATCAATGTCTATCTGGAATTTGGTCATGCACTAGTGCATAGTGGATGAGGGGGCATCCACATGCGTTATGTATACCCTGGTCTGGCAAAAACTTGGATCCCCAATTCTGCAACCATCCTCCACAACTCTACTGGCTTATGATGGCCATCCCACTAAATCCCAAGGAATCCTCCCCCATGTCCCCATCACATTAGCCAGGAAGATAGTTTTGATTGAAATAGAGGTTTTCAACACTCAATTGGACTATAACCTTCTCCTCGGAAGAAGTTATATGTACGCCATGAGAGCTGTGGCATCAACTGTCTTCCATCTCATGATGTTCCCCCACGAAGGGAAAATCGTGACGGTTGACCAACTGAATTATCACGATCTGCAAGGGCTAACGGCACCCACCAATTTTATCCCTTTTATCAACACCATTGATCCACAAGGATGACCACACATGCCAATGTTATCCCTGCAGTCAACACCATGGTTGACAACATACCAGCCTCCCCATTGTTGAATGTGGGCCCTTGGTTGTTTGTCGATACCACCATGATGACCTCTTTCCCTTTAGTGTCACCACCATCGACACCAAATGAGACTGTGGACTTGTGCATGCTCTCATCCAACACCACTACACCCAAACAACAACTGCAGCTACATCCCCAGCCACAACCACAACACCCTCCACAACCGCAACATCAACAATAGCTGCAACATCATTCGTAGCCACAACATTATGCACAGCCACAACCACAACCTCATCCCCACATACAACCATCAGGGAGTTATCTGGCTCCTATCCAGTCCATACAATTCCCTTTCTCTTTCCCCCGCCTGGTGTCATGAGCAAGCCGGCAATGTTCACCTTAAACCTACCCAACTTTACATTGGGAATTCCCATGTGGTATCTTGATCCACCAACTCAACCACCAATGCCCCAAGTAGTATTAACCCCCATGAAACCCATTGCAGTTGAGTCTCACCCTCCACTCGGCCCACAAAAACCAACCACCGCACCCGCACCCACACCGTCCCACCCAAAAAGGGCCAGGGGCAAGAATGTGAAAGCTACCACAGAGCCTTGACAGATCCCACCTTGCGCCATCTACGAAGAACAGGGCCATCTGACTCAAAACTGCCTCGAGATTCCAATGATCTACATGCATTTGGGTGCCATGGATACAACCAAAAATCTCCCCGTGGTTGAACTTCCAAGCGCACCAACAGTAAGAAACAAGTCACTGAAAACAAACCATGCTTGCACCCTCTACGTTTTGTATGGACACTATTCTCACCATTGTCAAGAATTGCCTAAGTTACGAATGAATTTAGCTGACCTCTATCAACATTCCCTTGAATATGAGATCACCCTGATCGAAGAAGTTCACCCCCCACCTCCTTCTTCAGACACCATGTCCATTTACATGACGTCCAGTTCTACCGACCCGCTCATCTCCACCTCCAACAACAATCCATCAGACCTGTCTCTTCGTTGCTTCTGCAATGATGAGGAGATACTTGAAGCCTTGATCGCCCCAGAATACCCATGGGACGACATGCACCATCGCTCATTCTTCCTCCCTAAAGAACTTGTGTCGCAGTCTGACCAATTTTCCGTGGAAACCAAATACTTCATTCATGGGAAAGTCGACTGGTTCAAAAACCCCATTCTAGTACCATATGCCTTCGAAGAAGGGAACATGGCCAACATCTTGCCAACCATCAAAATCAACATCTCAACCAATCCTGAGGTTGTTGAAGAAATCATGTTGGGGGCATCCTTCTCCCTAGAAGAAGTCACTGCTTATAATGCTCTCTTCCAAGAATTCCATGACATCTTTTCCTGGTCTTACACTGAAATTCCCAGCTTGGATCCATCCATCATGGAACACCACATCGACAAATGGCCCGATGTGGCCACCATATGTCAAAAGCAACGGCCCATCCATCCTTCCAAAGTGGCTGCGGTCAAAACTGAGATAGAGAAGTTGCGCACAGCCGGCTTCATTTACCCATTGCCTACACCACTTGGGTTTCTAATCCTATTCCCATGAATAAAAAATAGGGTACCATTCACGTTTGCATAGACTTCCATGATCTCAATGGGGCATGTCCCAAAGACAACTTCCCAACACCCTTCATTGTTCAGATTATCGATGCATGCACCGGACATGAGGCCTTTTCCTTCATGGATGGATTTTCTGGATATAACCAAATTCAGATCCGGAAAGAATATCGTTACAAGACTGCGTTCACAACCCCATGGGTCATGTTCGCATATCAAGTCACTCCCTTTGGCCTAAAAAACACTGGAGCCACCTTCCAGTGTGCCATGACATATTATTTCCATGACCTAATTCACATCATCTTGGTCTACCTAGACGACCTTACTGTTTGATCACCAAAACAAGCACAACATATAGATGACTTACGACAAGTCTTTTTACGTTGCTGCAAGTACAAAATTCACCTGAATCCCCTCAAGTGCATTTTCTATGTCCCAGCAGGCCGTCTACTCGGATTCATAGTATCCCACAAAGGGATAGTGGCAGATCCCCTCAAAGTTCAAGCATTCATTGATCTTCCTTCCCCAAAAACTCGGCATTAACTACAGAGCCTCCAAGGCAAGGCCAACTTCCTTCACTGCTTTGTACCAGAGTATGCAACAAAAGCTTATAGATTCATCTTCCTGCTCCACACAAAAATCCCCTTTGTATGGGATCAGCCAGAACAAGAATCATTTGATGCACTCAAGCAAGCCCTGGCTTTTGCACCATTACTCTCAGCACCAGAATTCACTCGAGACTTCATTCTCTATGTGTTGGCCTCAGACAACGCCATTGTTGGAGTCTTAGTCCAAGAAGATGATGCTCACCATGAACACATGATTTACTACATCAGTCAGAAGCTAACAGGACCCCCACTACGATATTCACCCGAGGAGAAATTGGCCCTCGCCATCATCTTCTCAGCTCAGAAATTGCTCCACTACATCATCACAAACCATACTCGTGTAGTGGCTGATTCAAACCCAATGCAGTACCTCTTTAGTCGCTGCCTTCTACAAGATCGAGCAGCTAAGTGGGTAGTCGTCCTCCAAGAATTCAACTTAGAGTTCATTTCCCCAAAAAACATAAAGGCACTCACACTAGCCATGCTCATGACCGATCTTCCCCCATTAACTGTGTCATCACCCCCCAAGGATGATCTCCCTGATGATTTCCTATTCGTCATATCCACGGAAGAACCATGGTATGGGGACATCCTTCTTTATTTATGAACATAGAAGTTTGCAACGCACTTAAACCATGAGGATAGGCGACGCATCCGGCATCAAGCCATTTTCCACTTGCTGATTGGAGATGTTATGTATCGTCGAGGCATTGATACCATCCTATGTCGTTGCCTCACCCATGATGAGACCCATACCATCCTCAACGACTGTCATAAAGGAGCCTGTGGTGGCCACCTTTCAGGCCTGGAAACCGCCCAGAAGATTCTATGCGTCGGCTATTTCTAGCCTTCTATCTTTGTTGATTGCATAGAGGCAGTTAAGTGTTGTCGTAGCTGTCAGCTCTTTGCCCCAAAAGCAAGAACCCCCCCTGCACCGTTACACCCCATATTCACAGTTGGGCCTTTCTGCAAATGGGCAATCTACTTCATGAAAATCAACCCTCTCTCGGCCAACAGTCATAAATACATCATTATGGCAATCGATTACTTCACTAAATGGGTCGAGGCCATGCCCACATTTGATTGCAAAAGTGAAACAGCAACACGCTTCTTCTTCAACCATGTTATTTCATGATTTGGTGATCCTAAACAATTAGTCTCATACCATGGAGCACACTTTGAAGACACTATATGGGCTGAGTTGTCAACCATGTTGAAATTCGAACACCAGTACTCATCTTCCTACTACCCCCGGGGCAATGACCAAGTTGAAGCAGTCAAAAAAATCATCAAAACAATTCTCCAAAGGATGGTGGGAAACCATAAAACCAATTGGAATCACATGCTATTCTCTACCCTATGGTCTTATCGCACATCCACAAAAACCACAACCGGTTTCACTCCTTTCCGCCTAATACATGACATTGAATCAGTATTCCCTATAGAGTGCCAAATCTCATTCCTCCGCCTCATGGTAGAACTCCTCCATGATACTTCACCTTTAGAAGAATGACTCCTCCAACTCGAGCAAACCATAGAAGACCGCCGAGCTGCCCTCCAAGACATTGAAGCAGCGAAAAAAAGGTCAAAGGCCCACTATGACTCCCATGTCCACCCTCGCACCTTTAGCGAAGGTGATATGATTCTAGTCTATGACCAACCCAATGATAAGTTGGGAAAATGCAACTTCAAGTCAATGTGGTATGGAATACGTCATCCATCGTTGCCTCAGAAAAGGGGCATACACCCTTATTGACTCTGACAGACAACTCTTGGAGAACCCCCGCAATGGCCTCTACCTCAAGAGATTTTATGCTTAACATCACCAATGAGTCACTTCATTTTCTTTTCTTGTTTTTCAACATTTTTTAGCACAAGTCATGGGCAGCACCATCAGCTGCTAATCCAAAGTCACCCGGAACTGGTTCAAAACACCTCTCACACCTCCGAGCTCAAATTTCCATTTCCTTATGAGACCATCATCTCATGTTTAACAAACAAATTTCAGGACCGCTTCCCAAAAGTTACCTCGATTTATGATCCACAACATGGTGATGCAAGTGTCTGTGGACCTGTACTTGCATCACACTTTCCTACCACTACTCATGTAGGTTCTTGGGCCACCACCCATTAAGGAACATCATTTTTATTTTAGCATATAGCCGTCTACTTCATCCACCGCACCTTATGTGGATCTCTCGACCATTGTCCAAAAGAAAAATTATTTCTCTTGCATGTATTTGGCGTATAAATGCCTCCGGACTTGCACTCACATCACATGTAGTCAAGTTCATCCACCGTAACTCACACACAGCTCTCCTGACCTCTGTCCAAGAGCCATATCGGTTTGCATGCCTCTGCCGCACTGAATCGTATGCCTCTGCCGTGATCTATCATGTGCAAGTTTTAGTATGTTTAAGAGACACCTACTCCATCCATACTCTGCAGATGACCTTTGGACTGCTATCCACCATCCCGACATGGGGCACCGCCTATGCCACTACAAATCGATTGACCATACTAGAGTTTCTTTTAATATCTTTTCTAACTCCTAAAAGAATGAAAAGATTACTGAGTGCACCTGCTTCCTTTCCCGCTCATTAAAGTATAGAACAAGGCGTCTACATCGTCGCATTTACCTCCTTTTGCAGACCATGTAGACCATCAAATGAAAAGGACCACCTTGGCATTATCAAGCCAATACTGTTCCCCTCTGCATACTTTTATGCTTTCTCAGGCAGAGGGGTCGAACTTTACGAAAAAGCTCACCATGGGTTGTCATTAAGCTCTTTTCCAGCCTTCTCATCAAGAAAATATTACCAAGCAAACTTGGTTTCATTTATGCTCGTAAAAGTATCTGAATGACCGTCCAGTCAGTATAGGTTTAACATTTTTCATCCTAATTGGACTACCAATAGTAAAGAAGTCTCTCATCCCCTACAGGATGGGCGAGCTCTCCTATGTATACTTTTATCCTTTTTCAGGCATAGGAGACTACCAACGAAAAAGATCCCCCACTGGAGTCTTCTTCGTGCTTTCAGACTCTCTAAAATTTAAAGCACCATCGATCATTTACTTTCTTGGGCTCGCCAAAAATCCACAAGATCGTACCACAACGATATCTCTAAAAACCACCCCACAGAAAACAGTTTGGCAGCATTCCCACTTTGGGTCGCCTTTGTTCAGAGTACTCTACAATGTGTCTTCTTTGTATCCCATCAATATCAAAAGTGTCCACCTCCCCCAAGTATTTCCCATCTGTAGTGACATTCCTGGTATTACAGCTATGATCCTATTCCCATGAGTCGGTTTCATTCGCTGCCTGGTCCACCCTACCTTCATACTCTAAACAAAGGAAGTTTGAGTCTACTACACTCCCTCTGCCCCTATTCAACTCCTTCCCTTCCCCCACACCAATTCAGTGGATCAATCCACAGATTATCTCACATCTTTCGGTTATCTCCCTCATGCTTCTCGTCAAGGAAACACCATTGCCTTGACAAGGGGCAGGTCTCCCTCTGTCAACGAAAACACACATATTACAGAGGATATACCCAGAGGTCCCTGTATCTTGGTTTCATTAACCTCATTAATGAGTTCCTTGGACCACTTGAGAGGAGTCCTTAATGCCTCTCAGGATGGTTGTTTCTCACGTGCTCAACTCCAACTACATCATCGCACCGTTGAGATTCATACAAGGTTTTGGTCCATGCAGTATTTGGTCGAAGACCCCAGATGTCACCTGACTCTAGCACATTGATGAGTCTATTCGAGGGACCTAAGAAGGTTTATGTCCCTTGTGATTTCTGGCTTGCGTTGGAGATAGTGTTCAGAATCCCGAGCAGTGCTTCTATATAGATTTATGATTGATGTAGCATACTTGTACCACAGAGACTTTGACTCTCCATCAGTGAGTCCATATAGCTATGTACCGTCCCAGATCTAGCAGGTTATCAGTCATAAAGATATAGCATTCCATGAGAATTCCATGGGTCCAATGTAGCATTTCTTCAGATCAGTATTGTATTCATCCTCTCATTAAGGAAACCACTATGTATCATCAGTTGTATATGATCAGCTCTTGTATTATAGAGCATAGATCACATTATTCTTTGGACATTGTCATGAGCATGGGGATGCCCTCCTCATCCATACACACATTATTTGTATCTCACCCATTGATGGGAACCATATTAATACAAAAACCAAAATCTACCATGCCCCAGCCCAGGAAGCACCACCTCTCCATAGAAAATCCTATGATGTTCGTCGGCCATACAATGAGCTTTTTCCCTCACACATCAGAGGGCAATCTGTTAACCCGAAAAATCCCTCACTCAGCTCTACATGGACTACACAACCCAAGGACACCCATGCACGACCCTCATTTCACCCCATTTGACCCCGACACTCTCAAGAAGGCTTAAAAGCATGTAAAAGGGCTTAAAAACCCCAAAAAAGAGCCTAAATAGCTCTCATAGGGGCTAAAGCCTCCAAAAAGGGGATAAAACCCCTCAAAGGAGCTAAAAACCCCAAAAGGAGCTAAAGATACGGCGGAAGGGGCTAAACGCCCAAAAAAGGGGCTAAAGCCCCAACCAGGGGCTTAAAACCCTAAAAAGCCCCAAAAAAGCTATAAATAGATGGGTGGGGGTCACTCTCAAAACACTTCTCCCTTGCATACTGTTATGTTGTCTGAGTGGATGCCTTGAGACCCTTTGTCTCTCAAGCCACCCACACTCCGTCTCCTCCATCCTTCCATTGAGCCATAGTTCCCCCTTCCAAGAGAGGTGCTTCTCCAAGCTAGGGCACGGTGGCCCATTCCATCAAGAGAAGGTATAGCTTGTTTTTTTATGTTGTTTATTTGATTTTATCTAATCCATTGTTTGTTTGCAAGTTCATTGTTTAACATGTTTTTTCAAGTATTTTGGTTCTAACAGTTATATGTAGCTAAATAGAGATAAACCCTAACTGTGTTTGTAGAGGGTTTTCCATTCCATTTCTTTTATTTCTGTTCTATTTCATTTTTTGTCCGTTTTTCTTGCATTCACCACCAGGAACCTATCCTTCCGTCCTATAGACGGAAGGTAGCCATTCCTGCCCTGTAGCAAGGGAGAAATCCCTGCTACATGGAGAGGCCACTCAAGTCTTTCATGGATATTTAATGGATTATTATTTTCAGCTGTAAGCTACATGGAAGCTTGTGGATTCTTCTATTGCAGCACTTTCTCTTAACCATTTTGAGTTTTTATGGCATATTCTTTCTCATGGAGGGATTGTGCTTTGGGTGAGCTATTGATCTCTTTGGGGAATATCATAATGCTCCATTATTTTATTTTCTGATTGAAATCCTCTATATTTCAATTTAATAAGACTCTCAGGTCGAAATTCCAAAGAATTTCATGTAAAAATGTTAAACAATGAAGAAATAGTGCCATTTCCCCACTATCTTGTTGTGCACCATTGTAACGCTAATAATTTCGAATTGGGAGAGATTTTAATTGTCCATTAATGATTGTAATAACCTAAATATTCTATTTTATTCAATCTCAGAAATTATCGGGTTGAAATATTAAATGGTTGTAAGGAAAAGTGATTATTAATGAGCAAGCAATGACCATTTCCCCACTACATTGATGTATGCTATGATAATGTGGATTATTTCAAATGGAGGAATGTATATTTGATAAATTTATGATGAATTTAATTTCATTAATGTGTATTTAAAGTCTCATGTTCATTACTTAAGCATTGGAATCCATTTTATTCATTTTTATTGCATTGGGAGAAGATTTGGTGCCTTTTCCCCAAGGGTCAAAATTGTGATTTGGGAGCTGTTTGGAAAGAGTCATAAAAGAATGTATAAACCAAAACATGATGCATATGAGAATTTAAAAATGTAACTTACACATCCCCTACCTCTTTTCATAAATTTGAGTGACTTTGGGACCAATTGAGAATCCATTTCTGGCAATTACCTAGGGAGAATTGGAGCCCCAATTTGCTAGTAAAGACTCCTACTTTGAAAAGAACATTAAAAAAGTTTTAAGAAGTAATTTTGGGGTCATAAAAACATAATTGGACATAATATTTAAGTTATAATATCATTCATGTACCTTCTGAGAAAATTTGGGAGCATTTGGGTCAATTTGGAGGTCTAGACATCAAAACTAGTTAAGCTCAAATTTGGGGAAACAAGTGGAAAAATTGGTCATTTAATAAAATTTCAAAAAGGGAAATTAAAGTGGTATCAGAGCATGATCTTGGAACCTGATGTGGTATTATATTTATTAGGACAATAATTCAAGTACCACCATTATATATTGAAACCAAAAGTGCTTTTGTTGAAGAGGAAAAAAAAGTAGGAGAAGAAGGCAATTTTTTGGGGAAACTATGACTAGCGATGAAAAGGGAACCTCATATGATGGTGAGGAGAATATAAAAATCATTGAAACTATAATTGAATACATGACCAATAATATTATGAAAAGATTCAAATTTTTGGCTATCCAAAGTTGGAAAAAATATATTGATTTTAAGAAAACCAAGGGGAAAAATGCATCAGCTTGCTTGAAGGAGCAAAAAGGAGGAGACCCATGAACCACATAGTTATAGGTAAAGTAGAAGAATTAGTACATGAAGAGGATATAAATTCACTCCCAAGTAACTCTGAAAAATATTAAGAGACATCACATGAGTATGAATAAGTTTCTATTGAAAATACTGAAGATAATTTCAAGACACATTCTACCTTGGAAATGAAACAAAGAGAATCTAATGATGGATGCTTGAACTATGAAGGAGTACCTACTGATGGGTTCCCATGCCTCTATGATGGTGACATATATATCATATTTCAAAATTTTGTTGCAATCCAAATTTCTAGTAAACATGAAAATGAAGACCTTGTAGTATTTGAAGAAGAAACAAGATCAACTTCCCCATCACCACTTGAGCTTCATGAAGTTGGTCCAAGCAAGAACGAAGAATATGATGAGGTTCATTTGCAAGAGCCTAATTTTCTTGAAGGGTCCTTAAATATGAATGAAAATAAGATCCAATAGGCCCTTATCATACTCCATGACACTAAAGCATTGGTATCAAATTCTTGCTAGAGAGCTACTTCCTTGGAGGAGCCATCCTTCCTTGAAGACATGGAGAAGATTCAAAGAGAAATATGAAACATCGAAGGTAATTTCATGCCTTCTATTTTTTATTGAAAAAATTTCATTGAGCTTAGTGAATGGTTACATGAATCCTGCTTGAAGAATAATGAAGTTATTCATAAGCTAACAATTCAAAATGAGCAACTTCTCGAAAAGTTGCAAGACACTTGTTTTTCCTCCTATGTTTCAGATTTTCAAATGGTAGATTGTTTGGAGGATTCTCATGACATGGTGGATCATGAGAAATGTGGAAAATTGAATGTTCTTGATGTTTTTGAATATGAACTTGAATATATCATGTCACATCCCCACCCCTCATACCGACGATGGAGAGGACGCCACTAGGTTGTTGTTGCTATCAAAATGGGCAATCTAGCCCTATGAACATAAAAACATAAACATGCATTGGAATAAAACAAAATAGATAGATGCATAAGACATGTAAATACACAGCGGAATAAAAACACATTCATTTAATCATTCAACATGTTCATATTAATTCATAAAACAATAGTTTGCAGAGATTGAGCACAAGGATACTTAGCTTGAAAAGAAGTTGGATTGCAACTAGCTATGTTGCTGCAACGTTCCACCCAACCATAGGCCAGTGTGCTCATCAATATCTCAACATCACTACCACCCCTGAGCTGGGAATGATTCCATAAGGCACTAGGGAACAATAGGCTCACACATAGCCCAAACCATACATCCACAGTCAATCCAACACACCGTTGGGTTTCACAGAAAATTAAGGGAATCAACCAATAACATGGAGGGTTCCTTGGACTTACTCAGCCAAGCCAAACCATACATCAACCACACATAGTCATCCAACTAATAGATAGTTTCTTGGACTTACCCAACCAAGCCATCCTTCTAATCAAGCATAGACAACCATCTAGAAGATGGGGTCCTTGGACTTACTCTGCCAAGCCATCACAAGGATGCACCCAACAACAAAATACCATTGCTGGGTAAGGGCGAAACGTCCTGGGAACCCAAAATAGAAATGGAAATTGGGGAAAAAAGCACCCTGAGTTAACAATACGATTCCATAAAATGTTCAATGTCTCTACAGAGGAAAAACAACCTCTACACACCCTTGGATTGTAGATATGAATTTAGGAAAACGTCCATGGCACTACGGGAGAAAAAATGACTTCCCCAAACCCACGGATCGTGAATCTCCTTAGGCAATTCAAACAAAAACAACAAAACTGATTTCCCAACTTGGAGAAGGTGAGGAACATGCAGAAAATGTACTCACAGAGCAAAAAAACCACCTCAAACCCCAAAATCATGGCCCATTCCTTCCCATTCACCCAGTAACACAGAAAAAAAATTATGAGCATGGGAAAAAGAAGAAAACAGCCCAAATTGTGAGGGAGACAAAAATAGCCCCCAACCAACTCTAAAATATGAATCTCTCCTACATATGCACTCTACATCACTGGAATGACTTCCTCAACCATGGAGAGCATGGGAAACTAGAAAATCGTGAAGGGGATAGCTCATCCCCCTTCCTACTGCATGAGAGAGCCTACGTGAGTGAGAATGGGTGAAAAATGAAAGTCATCGATGCATAATGGCTTAGGCATGCCTTCCCAAGATTTTACTTGCCCCATAAGTCAGAAACACACTTTCCAAAAATGGGTGACTTCCCAAATTCGAATTTTGACCTCCATACCTTTCCCATCCCAAGGAATTAACTTCCCCAACCACTTCTAATGACTGGGCACAAAAGACAAAAAGAGGTAGTTTACCATTTGATGGGTTTTCCCTTTGAGATTTGGCTTTCCCCCATTGGCCCAAGGGTTTGATTATTTCCCCCTCCCTATTCCTTATGAAATCATGCCCCCATATCTTTAATGTTGCAGCGCATAGCTAGTTGTGGTATTTTTATTAATTTTCATTTTACATGATGTCTCAAACATATCGTGCCTGGATAGCACATAAACCATCGACATCGATTTTAATCATCGATACATAAGACACTAAATCCATGGTGGGGCCTTTGCCTTAGTCTCCACACCATTATCAAATAAAAATATTTACTTCATATGCAATTCAATACCATGGGGTCAAAACCAGGGTGTTACAGATCCAAACACTTGATGTGGTGGAAGAGGAACTTGAATTGTCTGTTGATGAGGGTTATGGAATTTTTAAAGAAGAGCATGATTCCTCTACATAGGAGCCAATCTATGACAAAGGTTTCACACTTTTGAAGGAGCTACATGGTACTACCCACATGGATCCTTCCCATGATGAAATTTCTGCACTTTTTTATCATTTGGGTGAGTTAGTTCATTCTCCTACATCCTCGAGTTCCATGTTTTGCAGCATCATTCTCAATGAAGTATGGGTGAAAGGGTTCTTTTTAATGGTGCGACATGAGTATGGAACTCCTAGATTTAATTTTTATGATGACATGGTTGGAGCACATTATTATTCACATTTTCAGCAGCATCCTTTGTTACTTTATGATGATGCACATCTACATGGATGCACCTATGATATGTATTTGAGTCACTTGAAGACTCATGGTTTTTCTTGCTCAACACTTGGTTCATTTGATGTTGGAGGAACTTAATCCAACACTGAATGAATAGATATATGATGGGAGAAATTTTTTGTTTCCAGACACATACTTTGTTATATCTTTATGATTCTCTCATTCATGGATGTATGGGTGAGACTTCTTTGAGTCATTTGAAGTCTCATTGTTTCTCTTGCTCATTATTTGGTTCAGATTTTAGTGGAGATTCTTCATTCACTTCTAGGATGAAAGAATACATGGATAAATATTTTGATGCATATCACATCCTTTTGGAGCAGCATTATAGGACATGGGATCCTCACCTATGTTATTGTAGAATATTTGATTGGTCACTTGAAGCTTGTATGTACTTGGCAAATGGTGGTCTACTTACTTGGAGGTATAAGAATTTTCATGATTTTTTGATGAGGCACTTCCTTGATGTACATTTTCATTATTTTATTATGTAATTTGATGATATATATTATGTACTCATGATGTTTGGAAGAATTAATACAAGAAAATGGGATCTAGGAATTCTCTTTCCTAATGGTATGGGTTGGAGAGCACTCTTAATTGTTGGAGTGCAATACAAGCAATGGGACACTGGGATAGTTTTTAGTCCCATTGATTTCAATTTTCTTGGGAAAGAAGCAGTATGGTGGATGGATTCTCCACTTAATAAAGTGATTTTAATCAGATTATTGCATTATCAATCATAGTGGTTCCTCTCTAAAATCTTCATGGAATCTCAAAGACTCAAAATTGGGAAACTCAGTGGCAACTTCAAAGAATCGTACAGAAAGCAGGTTCTTCAACACCCATGTTTGAAATTGCTTGAGGACAAGAAATATTGGGAAGGGAGGATTTGTCATGTCCCAAATTTTTCATTGGGTCACAATTTCCTAATCACATTTTCTATATTCATGAGAGTTTGTTAAATTTATGCTAAGGGTCAAATAATTGCCAAGGAGGAAAATTACTAGTTTCCTAGGTTGGGGGTGGAAGCTTTGGAATTTGGAATAAGGGAGAAAATGAATGATATTTGAACATTATAATGTCATATATATTTAAAAAACCAAGCTAAATAAATAAATACAACATAAAATTGAAGTGGCAATGGAGCATGGAGACACATGGAGACTATGGGGCCCACACAAGCTAGAATTTATGTGCCACATGCCATCCTCCTCTTGCAATTTCTAATACATGGGAAGCCTAAAGGTCCTTGTATGAGTTATAAGGCTAATACACTTTACATATGCATTCAGGTCAAATTTGAGTGGAATAGTAAATCCCATGGAAGAGGAAGAGGCAATATGGAGCTAGTGAGACACTTGGACTAGATTCCCTAGCTCTATGACAACAATGATGAAGATGCTATGACACCTATGACACAAATCAGATATGAAGGATGAAATATGAAATATCTGACATTTAAGGTCGAAATATAGAATCCAATAGGTCTCTCATGTGAATTAGGGAAGCTCAATGGGTTCCTACTCAAATTGGGGGAAGATGGAAGGCTAAGAAAGGGAGGACACATGGAAAATATTGCGCCCACACCCAAATTCGAATTGGATTGAGTTTTTGGATGGATTGGTAACCTTGGAATGCTAAGTATGTTTATTAAATACAGTAATAAACCAATATAATGGATTCTGATCATTTGAGAAATTGTCATTTGTGAATTGTGAGAGCTAGTGGATGACTAGTTTTCTTGCCTTAGCAAATTTCGAGGGTGAAATATTCCCATCCAAGTTGGTGTTTGGAGAGGACACTCAGGTATTTCATGGATATTTAATGGATTTTTATTTGTAGGTTTAATATACAGGGAAACTTTTTGATTCTTCTATTGCAGCACTTTCTCTCAACCATTTCCAGTTTTTATGGCATATTCTTGCTCATGGAGGGATTGCGCTTTGGGTGAGCTATTGATCTCTTTTGGGGAGATTATAATGCTACATTATTTTATTTTATGATTTAAATTCTCTTTATTTAAATTTCATAACACTCTCAGGTCAAAATTCCAAAATATTTCATGTAAAAATGTTAAACAATGAAGAAATAGTGCCATTTCCCCACTATCTTGTTGTGCACCATTGTAATGCTAATGATTTCAAATCAGGAGAGATTTTCACTGTCAATTACTGATTTTAATAACCTAAATATGATATTTTATTCATTCTCATAAATTCTCATGTCTAAATATTAAATGGTTGTAAGGAAAAGTGATTATTAATGAGCAAACAATGACCATTTCCCCACTACATTGATTTATGCTATGATAATGTTGATTATTTTGAATGGAGGAATGTATATACGATAAATGTATGATGAATGGACTGTTATTATTGTTTATTTAAATTCTCATTCTTAGTACTTAAGAATTGGAATCCATTTTACTCATTTTTATTGCATTGGGAGAAGATTTGGTGCCTTTTCCCCAAGGGTCGAAATTGTGATTTGGGAGCTGTTTCGGAAAGAGTCATAACAGCATATATAAACTGAACCATGATGCATATGATACTTTAAAAATTTCCCTTACACATTCCCTACATCTGTTCATAAATTATAGTCACTTTGGGACCAATTGAGAAGCCATTTTCGGCAATTACCCAGGGGGAATTGGAGCCCCAATTTGCTAGTAAAGACTCCTACTTTGGAAAGACATTAAAAAATTTTAAAGAAGTAATTGGGGGGTCATAAAAATTCCTTTAAAATCATATTTAATTTATAATATCATTCATGTACCTTCTGAGAAAATTTGGGAGCATTTGCATCCATTTGGAGGTCTAGACATCAAAACTAGTTAAGCTCGAAATTGGGGGAAAAAGTGGAAAAAATGGTCATTTAATAAAATTTCAAAAATGGAAATTACAATATGACCACTCCAAAATATATGATAAATTTAAGGGCCGTGGTGCCCCCCATTCCAACACCAGGGTCCGCACTAGGAACTGGAGCAGGTGATGGGATACTAGTAGTGATAACAGGCATGTCGAACATAAAAGGACCCGAACTCAAGAGAACATAAATATACTCAAGTAACTATGATCCCTAAATCCAACTAGCACACAAATATAACACCCCTAATAAAATCTAATTCGGATGCGAACAAGCCAAGAGCACATATAAATGAGCTCCTGGATGCATCTTGTATGTCTCTTCTAGGAGAGGCCTGAAACTCCCATACACTACAAGTGAAGGTGTGTAACCAATTATAGTGGCCTTCAGCTTCAACGCATAAAGAGAATTTTTTATATGACCCCTACCTGGACATAACACTCACATAATAACCTCTACAAGTACCCCATGCAATACCTAGGTAAGGAAACTAAGGTCACCCCAATATAAGCAATGCTCAGGTGGAAATTCACGGGAGGGATCTACCATATGGGAAGGGTAACAAATCCCAAAGCTCAAAAGCACTGAAGGTACCTCAAAATCCCCTAGATATGAATAATATCCTGGAAGTATATCTGGCGCTGCACAGAGAGTGGCAAGGGGATATCCCCACAACAAACATGTACACTTCCTCATGCTTAACTCCTGTGTAATAGGAGCCTCCTGAGAAGTCTAATTATACCAAGGATTTCTCTCTCTCATCTGGACAGACACCTAAAATGTTTTGTTTTGTAGTCTTGGAAAAATTTACTCGCGACACTCTATTCCAAGACTCTACAACCTAAGCTTGTTGGTGCACCTCTAGCAAATAAAAATGTGTAATCAATTTTAAGTTAAGCGTCCATTTTAAGGGTTGTAATTGGTCAAGGGTAATGACCGTGCAACTAGTGATGTTATGACTCGACAGTGAAATAAATATTTACACCTAACAAATGATGCCATGTGCAATTTGTCTTTAGATATGAAGAAAGGGGAATACCACTACATGAAATGCAAAATAGATCATTCTTTTCCAAATGCCAATGAAATCCTTCCTATATGAAAGCCTAAACATAACTCTCATCCAAGAAATCCAATCCAAGTACCTCCTTAAATATATATGTGAGATGCAAGTAAGAATGCAACTATATAATTATTTTGTTATTTCAATATAAAAGAATGAAAATGCAGTAAAATTCATTGAAATTCCCAGTTTCTTCAGTAAGCATCAAACACAATACAAGCAAGACAATGAGACAAAAATACTAATGCACTAATGGAAAAACAAAAATGGAGATAAATGACTAGAACTACTTCAAATAAAAATCAATGAAAAATGGGTCTCTGGTCATAAAAGAAGCAGCCAACAGACAACATTAGTACCCAGAAAACCCCAACCATGCTCACAACCCACCCAGTAACTTCCCACATCAAAAAATCAACCAAAAGGGATAATGTATGCGACTATTAAAAGAACAATAGCTTATGTACGTGACTAGGTAGTGTACTACCCATGTATATACATGACTGTAAAGTCTCTTACCCGTGTATATAGAGAAGAAGGTGGTAAAAATCAAGCCAAGGGTCAAACCACTCTAGGGGAGTGTCAATATATGAACATGATACTAAATGCGGCACAAAAATAGGGAGAAACATAGAGCAAATTGAGTGAAAAAGTGCACCCACAACCCCACCAAAAAGGAAAAACCCCAGCAGAGTCACCAATTTTGTTACGGAAAGAAGCTTCCTATGGCTTGGGGTAGACCAAAATTGACTGAATGACACCAGAAATCAATTCACTTCAATATGCAAGAGAAATAAATGTTGTTAACACTAAGAGATATAGAACATACCTAATTCCGGACGGTTGTAATAGATCCTCGTTGAGCTTTCAACCACACTTGTACCTACAATTCATCCTCAACAACAACGAACAAGACAAGCATGATATATGTTAAAGTGTTAGGCCTACTCTAGAATATATAAATCCAACATTTATAATGAAATACAACTACATCCATGGATAAGAATAGTCATATTCATTCACATGTAATGGAGGAAAAATGGATTTCTATTAATAATGAACAAAGATAGCAATGACAAACTCTGTTGGCACCTCGTCGAAATGGAGAAACTAAGTCCTCCACCTGGGACTCCACCACTTCAATACTCCATCTCAATGGAAAGCTTACAAGACAATGACAAGCTTGGGAAGAGAAGCAATGTGTCCTCAAAAGGACAAAGGGATGCAGACTCAAGCATGTATTAATGGGGCAACAATGAACTATAGTTTCTTTTGTCTTAAATGTTCTCCTCCTCTAATGCATCCAAGAGGCTCAATATATAGTTTTTCAATAGGCAATGAAGGGTTGATTCAAAGTGTTTCCATGCATATGGAAGGCCAAGAGTCAAGTTATTCATGACTCATTGAGGAAAAATCCAAATACTTTATTTTTTATGCACATTTCCCGATGTACGTGGGCTACAGTGGAGCAAGCTACATGTACATGTGGATTTTAAGCTAAAACCTGCGTATGGCAATAAACAGGTGTTTTTTAAGGGGTTTCTTGGATCATCAAAGTATATTTTGAGAAAAGGGGGTCCAAAGAGTCTGCATAGGGACACAAAACGCCATGAAAGTGTGATCTACTAAGTGTGGTAAAATCAGCTATAACAACAAGCATCAAGTGAAAATAACTCTTAAGATATTTTCCTTCTAGAAGGTGTACCTACAAGAAGGATTTAGATACAATCTAGGGTCTTTGTTAAAACGAAACAATTATAGGAAGCGTGACTAGAAGTGGCTAATTAAGAAGATAAAAAAAAAACTAAGATATGGTGAACTAAATGGATTGTCCCTTGGAGGAAGACTAGCCTTAGTTAAGATAGTCTTGTAGGCCATGCTTGTTTATTGATACACTTTTGCTTCCATCTCGAAAGTATTTTGAAAACTATCAAGAAGATTTTATTTAGATTCCTTTGGAAGGGAAAGGGAGAAAAAAATGGCATACCCATAGTAAAGAGACAAACATTGGCCAAGCATAAAGGGGCAAGTAGATGGCATCTAAAAACGTCGACTTTGTTTAGATCTGTGGCAACCAAACACTTATAGATATTGATGATTAAAGATAAATTATGGAGTTAGGTGAAACTTCAAAAGTATATAGAAGCTCCATAATGGAATAATGAATAAGTAAATAGATTAAACCTATTAAGGTGAAGACAATCTCAAATCCATGGGTTGGTATTGGACAAGGCCATATAATATTTGAGGAGTTGATTGACACTTTGTAAAATAAAGGCATTCTTAAACTTGCTCAGGATGTTGATCCTATAATTACTATAGTTTGTTATCAATTTTGGAAAAATGAAAAAGTCCTATGACTAGGATATAACCTTGGGGAGTTATACTCCTAAGATGGGTTATAAAGTAATATTTGTTGAGGATACCAAAGATGGTGTAGTTTGGTGTTGGAATACATTGTGGGAGGTTGAATCTCCACTTAAATCCAAAGTATATATGTGACTTTCCTTAAAACATAAGGCTTTAAATTGAGAGGTCCTTCAAAAACATAGTAGGCATCGTCTTGAACATTGTGTTTTGTGTAAGTGATATTTAGAAAGTGTGGATCACTTATTAGTTGGTTGCACATTTGCTACTGATTTTTGGTTGGATATGGAAGCAATAATGGGGGCAAATGATAGTTGGAAAGGGATATCTATTATTCTTGCACATTTATCTAGGAACAAAGCATCAATCTCATCAAATAATAATCAACAATAACTCATGAAATGGTGTTAATTCGGAACCAGAATGATTTCCTCTCTGTATATTCAATAAACAATGAATACTTATAATAACAATGTCAAGCAATAGCATGAATCAATGAGGAATTCGAATACCTAAGGAGGCAATTCAAAATCAATGAGTGATTCTGGCTTAACTGACTCTGAGCCATTCAATCACACTTAGTTAACCACTTAACCAAAACCCTAATTGACTCACCAAACCCTAACTGAAGTCAGAGTGCAATAAATGACTGAATCTCAACCAAAGGAGATCAAACACATGTCATAGCAAGCCAACCATCAAGTGCTTGTGCTCCATGACTTCAATGAACCCCGATGAGGTTAACTGAAGCTAAACTAATCATCAGAAGTAGGTGGAGGCT
>LPNX011086842.1:216728-234525 GCA_001517045.1 Pseudotsuga menziesii | reverse complement strand
AAACCCTAACTAAAGTTGGAGTGCAATAAATGACTGAATCTCAACTGAAGGAGATCAAACACATGTCATAGCAAGCCAACCATCAAGTGCTAGTGCTCCATAACTTCAATGAACCCCGATGAGGTTAACTGAAGCTGAACTGATCATCAAAAGTAGGTGGAGGCGCCCCTATTGACTCCAGATCATTAAATAATAATAAATAATCATTAAATAATATATTTAATGAGAGGAGGTGCCTTAACTAACTGGTTGAACTAATTGTAACCACCAGTTAGCCATTAGGTGCATTAATATCACTCAGATCACCCCTGGAGTGCTCCAGTTAGCCTCCTTGACTGCAGGAGAAGGCTAAGTTAGCCTCCTTGACTGTAGGAAGGCATGGGTGTGACTGGATGATGGCAATTAATGCTCCACTGATGTCAAATAATGTCAATTATACTTAGGATAGTGTTTTAACTAGGCCAATTTGACCAAAAAGAGTGTGTATGATGGTAAATGTCTCCAACAATATCACTTAAAGAATGTTTGTAAAATTGGAATTATAAGAAGGTTCACTAAATGCTTATTGAGAAATTCCAATAACAATATCCTAGGGTATTTTCTTGATAGGAACTTGAATATATTTGAATGTAAATATATTCCTCCCTTCTAGTGTGCCTCCCAAATTAGGTAAATATGCCAAATATTTAAAGTTACTATAAATCTAGTCAAAGGTAGGATATTTGTTCAACCTTATATCTTAGAGAGTGGGAAATGGGTTTATTTTCATAGGGCTAGTGAAGAAGGACAAATAGTGAGTGGCGTTAGAGGCATACTTTATGTGGGATTCAATCAGTAAACCTGTGGCTTAGTACACAAGTTCATGTGATATTAAAGAGTACCCCTAAATTCATTTCTAATTTTCAAAATTTTAATTTTAATCTCCCTCCTATTACACACTTCCACATAAAATCACCCCCTAATTTTACTAAATAGTGTGAGTGCCATTTTTTCCCACGACACTTTTTATTCCCCTTATTATTTCTATCCCTAGTAATGGTACTATCCGAATGTTTTACATATGAATTTGACACCTACCTAGAAGATGTTGTTTATCATACGATACTCAAGTTTACACTAAACCATAAACATGTTTCTTAAGAATAATAAAAAACATTAATATTTATATCCTTCTATTATTAAATTTATGGTCATTTCCATACTTTATTTAGAGATTTCTATGGTTAATAATTTTTATAAAATACAATGATTAAAGATATATCACCCCTCTCCCCCTCTCCTTCATAAGATGTCCTACCACTTCCATTAAAAAACTCACAATGACAAACATCCTTGCAATGAAAACTCCCCTTGCACACTTCATAAAATAAACAAATGATTGGTTGAACCCACCAATATATACCCCTAGTGTATTTTAAAAAACTCTTCAACCTCACAATACCATGTAAATTTCTAAATACATCTTAGCTATCTTAAACTCTCAATATAAACCCACTTGTTATGATTTGCGAGTGAATCCACGTTACTTTATCTAGTGATTCCCATTAATTGAAATTTAAATTTATGTTTTTTTTCAACTGTAAAGGACAACCTTATATATTATAAAGATGTGTCAAAAAAGACAGCAAATTACATCCTCCAAATATTCTTTGAAACAAGTAGATTGCATCATCGCCAGGAATACCAAACACACAAGTCAAAACAACATACCAGAACCACTACAAAATAATTCCAAATCATTGGACAAAATAGAGATATAACTAGTCTACTCAAAGAGCTAGGATAGGTACCAAAAGGACAAAATTCTGAAGAAGCAAAAAAATACCACCGAGAAACATACAGCTCCAAACAAAACCATAGATACCCTCCCCAAAGGAGAGATTGAGAACAAATCTAAAAACAGTTCAAAGATCCTTCCATGATGATGCCATCGCAAGCTATTTTCGACCAGAAGATCGATCTCAGTTCCATCTAGATCCCCTTTTTGGATAAAGCATCCGCTTGTGTATTATACTCTCGGTAAATATGATGGAAAATGAAATGAGGAACAAAATCCAGCATCAATCTAACTTTTCCAAGCCAGTGGGACAAAGCCAGAGTCTGAAGGTTGTGTCTCTTCATTTCCCAGTCAATAATGACCAAAGAATCACCCAATATCTACTGCAAATCAATGCCATGAGTCTTGGCAAAAAATAAGATCCCCTAGAGAGACAACAGTTCAGCCCGAGTATTGGAACCCTTGCCTGCAAACATGCACAATCTAAAAAAACGGTTCCTCCCCATCTGAATCACCATGTCCGCACCACACTTACCTTTCTTCTGAGCATAGTAAAATCACATCCTCGCAATTTGATCACATCCAACATATTAATACCCCTACCCACCTTACAACATAGCTCCCATAATATGCAAGGAAAATAAGAGCACAAACTTGACCAAACCACCAAAGAATTCTTGGGAATCGGCAAAGGATGTCGTAGCGACTCACTAACAAAAAATATTTCCATATACTTATATTTGATGATAGAACACCATAGATTAGAACATGTCAGAGCACACTACATATTTTTTTCACAAAGTGCATTATTGAAGAACCCCAAATGTTTTATGCCCCAAACACCCCACAAGATTGGCAAAGATAAGGACCACCAATCTGCCAAGTGAAATTTCCAGATATGCTGAGCACCCCTCCATAGGAAACTAAAAATGGTTCTGTGAAGTAAAACCGGAAGACCCACAAGGACCTTGAAAAGAGCAAACCAATAAACAGGGATAGACTATAACACTGCTTTGATTAAGGTTAAACAAACCCCCATTGAGAGCCAATTGGAGGACCAATGACTGATCCAAAACTGAACCTTACAAATAAGCCAATCCCAATCAAAGCGAGAGTAAGAGTTTGGTTTTAAATAAAAACCCAAGTAGGAGAGTCCTACCTCCAAAACACTTCTTTGGACAAAGAACAAGTCCTCAATAAGATGAACTACGAAATCATCCACCCCATAATGCCTGAAGCAATATTTAGTCAAACTAAAAGACATGCACGACGCAAGACAAAAAAAATATGGTATCCCTTTGATATGAAGCCATTCCTCATAAATCCCACAACCAAAAAATGATAACATCATCAACAAATAAAGTATGGGAAAAAAAGATAGACCCCGATACCTTAACCCCTCTAATCAACTTGTCCTCCTTTTCCTTTCTGAGTTGCAGACTCAGACCTTCAATGATCAGTAAGAAAAGATATGGAGATAACCGGCACCCCTGATGCAACCCTCGAGTTCCTTTAAATAAATCCAAGGGAGATCCATTGATCAACACAACAAAAGATGTCATGTTCATGCAATACATAATCCATTTCGTGATATTCAGAGGAATTCCAATCTGTAAGAGAATCAAATGCAACAGAGACCTATCCACCTTGTCATACGTTTTCTCCAAGTCAAGTTTCAAGGCCATCACTAAGAGCTTCTTAAGTTTGATCGAATGAATGGTCTCTTGCACAATGCCTGTCACATCGAGAATTTGTCTATCATGAAGGAAACTAGACTGCTCAGCAAATATAAACTTACCCAATGTCGCCTTCATCCTACCGGCAATAATTTTTGTGACAATTTTGTACAACAAGTTACAAAGGGAAATAAGATAGTACTAAACAAAGGAGGAAGGCCTATCAATTTTCGGAATGAGGGTCACATAAGTAGTGTTCAAGCTGTCGGGAATGATGCCAGACCTTCTAGAATCCTTAATAGCCAGCACAATCTCCGAACCAAATAAGTCAAAAACGTGTAGGTAAAATCCACAGGTCCAACAGTCAGGACCATGGCTCTTGTCTTTCGCAAAAGTGGGAAGAGTACTTTCCACTTCACTAAGAGTAACAAGAATCTCCAATAGATGACCCTCCTCTTCAAAGAACATAGTCGGATATAATTTTAAAACCTCAATCTGATCAGATATATAGGTAGAATTCAAATCCTTATAAAGACCAAAGAAATAGGAAATGGCCCCTTCCTTGATAGAATCTTGATCTGTAACAATATGACTAGAAGCATCCACTGACTCATAGATGGAGTTGGATAATCTCCTACAATTGGAAAAATTATGCAAAAATTTTGTGTTTTCATCACCCACCTCAAGCCAAATATCCCTACTCTTTAACCGAATTGTTTCTTCCTTGTGAGATAAGATAGTCGGTCTTTGATGAAAAACCTCTTTAAGGATATCATCCTTCTGTGGATCACCATCAAGGCCTCTAATATTCTCTTCAATTGAACAAAGAGAATTATCCTCCTTTTTCTTTTCATCCAGTTCCCATGATCTGACAGCCCAACAGAGCTTTGACAATTTAAAGATCAAAGACTGAAAATGGGAGAAATGTGCAGGCACCTCCAAGTGCACCGAAGCCCATTGAGAAAAGATAAAAGAATTGAAATCCTCCACCGCCAACCATGAGGAATTAAATTTAAAAGGATAACAAAATTTACTCAAACTGAAATCCAGTTATGGAACCATAGCTTTATGGTCATATACCCCCGTCGAGTAATGCCAACACTTGAAACGACCCACCATCTCGCAGAGTGGATCTGACATAAAATATCTATCTAGATGTTTTGGTATACCAGCATCACCACTCCGAGCATTTGACCAAGTCGAAGACAATTTACCAGGAGAAATGTACACCAAAATAACCACTCAAATAAATTATGGAAATAATCAGCCAGAGGGTCAATGGGTCTTCTGGATCCCCAGACTTCATCAGTCGACCACGTGAAGTTCAGATCCCCAGCTAAAATCAGATGAGGGAGGGCAAGCAGTCCTGCTTCCTTAACACTATTCTAGAAAAAAAACCCTATCAGAATAGGGACCATGAACATTCAATAAATGGACCTGCTCCTCAAATCCCTTAATCCTCCCTCTCAATAGAATACCTGCACAAGAGTTAAAGGCTCTCAAATCAGCCAGCAGAGGGTTCCATCCAACCAAGGTACCTCTCAAATTTCCACAGGTGTCCAAAGCAGTAACAAGCCAGCCTGGTGTAACACCCCGGTTTTGACCTCGGTTGCATTAAATATTTATGATGTAAATATTGTAATTAATCATGGTTTGGAGCTAAAGGAAAAATCCCCACCGCTGATTTATCATTTTATGTTTTGGCGATTAAAATTGATGCTGATGGTATTTTCTGCTAACCAGCACATTTTAATTTTGGACATCATGTAAATATGCAATTTAATTAAATACCCACAACTAGCTATGTCAATGCAACATTGAAGAGATGGGGGCATGATTTCCTAAGGATAAGGTGGGGGGAGAATGTTCAAACCTTGAGCCAATGGGAAAAATACATGTGTCAAGAGAAGAACCCATCTAGCTGTCAACCACCTTTTTGTCTTACTCACCTTTTCTTGTCTTATTCAACCACCCACTTAATTCTCCAAGGCGTTAGTTGGGCAGTTATTTCCTTGGGGCTTGGGAGATGTGAGAATCCATCATTTCTGGTAGGGTCATGTTGCAGCTGCAACATTTTTTCCCCAAAAATTTGATTTTTAGGGCCCCCATTTTTTATTTGTTAGCATCTAGATGGCCTAGGGATGTTTTATTTTGACCCAAGTTTTCCTAGGGCTCAGGTTTTTCTAAAAAAACTTAGTCTTTTTGCATGTCTGTATCAGATTCTCTCTCAACTAGCTTTCCAATATCGGATACTTAGTTGACTAGTCTTCTGATGTTGCAGAGGAATAATCCGCTAGCTTTCCGATGGGTTTTGTCGGGAGCTTCCGAGATCGAAATCGAAGCGTCGGGAGTAATTTTGTCTATCCTTCGGGTGTTGTCTGCCGAGGTTCTGGCACCTTAGTTCAAAGCGGATCCAACGAATCGGATGTCCATTCCACTATCCTCTTTCGATAACCAATTAAATGGGAAATATCGTTGTCGGTTTGGTTTTCCAGATCAAACCAGAGTTTAGTCTATCCGCCAACCAATGTTACAGAACGTTAGTTTTTAGCTGATACATAGGCTTCTTGTTTTCTCCATCGATTCTAAAGAGATTAGTACCTTTGTTTTTCGATGTATTTCCCAAGCAGTTCACCGGGGGAACAAAGCGATAAGCAGCCGACACAGCGGTTTTGCTTCGGAGTTGGTCTCCCGATAAGGGTTAAAATTTTTCCCACTGCTAGTGTTCTCCGCTCCCGATCAAGGTCTATATAATGTCGTTTGTGTTTGTTATATGTCATTTGTCATAGTATAATTCATCTGTCCTGTTGGTTGCACAGCTGTCAAGATTCCATTCATCCTCCTCTGTGCCCATGGAAGGTGCTCCCATCTAGGTTGCTTGTATCGTCATTGTCAATTAGGATTTATTCATGATTTTTGTTTCTTGTTTTGTTAATGTTTAACTGCCAAATGGATAGGCTTAGGGCCAAATGGACGAAAAAGGGCGAGTCTCGCCGATGTGTGTCGGCCGAAAAAGTTGAGTTTTTTCGATGCTGAGGAAAGAAAGAAAAATTTTCAAAAATTTGTCTAAGTGTCAAAAATCCCATATCGGAATGAAAAGATGAATGTTTCTGATACATGTCAGGTGAACTCGATAATTTTTTTCCAATATGTCGGAAAAGGTTGATGAGCTTTCTGATCGGCAAGAAAAGGGCAAGATTGCTGATACATCGGATGAACTTGACGAGTTCTGCCGAACCATCAGAAGGAAACGACGAGTTTTTCTTACTGTAAAGAAATGATGAGTTTTGCCGACGCGTCGGAAGGGAAAAGGTGAGTTGAACCGACATGTCGAAAAACTTCGGTGAGTTTGCCGATCGGGTGGAAAAGCTAAGTTGCTATGAAATAAAGAATTTTTGTAGGTTTTCAGTGGGATTTACAGGGACCAGAAATGTGAAAAATAGTAGCGATATTATGCACCGGATTGCGTGAAATTGAAGGATTTTAAAAAAAATAAGGGTGTTTCTCTTGACCCGCCTTGTAGTGGCCACAAGGGGGAAATCCCCCTTGACCCCCATCGTCCCCCTAAGACAATCATTGTTGCAGAAAGGAAACTACAATAAGAAGGAGTGCTAATTAGCAGAATTGCTAAACTTAGCCAACCCGATGAAAGGCACATTGACCGTTCATTCCTACAAGAAGGAATTGGTAAGTAATTGTTTGAATTTCTAAGATTAACTAACAAATGTTGTTGTTGACACATTTTGCAGAGTCATAGTGTAGATTGAAAACTTGATCTTGTTCCAACCAAGAGGGTCAAAGAAGGCCAACACCAAGAATATTAACAACATGGATGATGAACAGGATCCTTGTGGACACGGGATATATGCTATGAAGGAAAATCCAAGTGATCCACAAGAGGGCATAAAGCCACTCCAATGTTGGAGATGTGGAGGACCCCATTTGTGATGAATTTATCCACATGGGGAAGGGCGTGTAAGGTCAGCTTACAATATATAAGTTCATGGAACTGAAGCTATTGAGAAGTGGGAATAGGAGATTTCCCCAGATGCTACAGCTACCATAAGAAGCCTAAGGGTATAGTTGCAGGAATGCAAAGAAGAAAATAAAAGGCTGGTCAAGGCTCTGGTAGAGAAAAATGAATTAACTACCTCCATGCTATAGAGTTTGGCAGATCTCCAAAGGAAGATAAACTCTGGGCATCAGTTAACAGAGGCAGAAGGGAGTAGGAGAAGTTCCCATGAGGAGAATGAGAAGCTTAACCCAAGGAAGAAAAGTTTCAAACCTCCTCACCTCCTGAAGAAGCAAAGGAAGCCATCACAAGCTGTCATTGATCTGACCATAGTTATGAGGAAAAAACCAAAGGAACCTATCAAATGTCTGGGATGTGAAGGACCCCATCCATGCAAGTATTGTCTACTTGAGAATAGGAATGAGGGTCAAGTCCCTAGCACCCAAGAAGCTGAAACTGGGGGTCAGGAAGAAGGGATCATTCCTAAAATTTGTGTAGTGTTGGAAGACCACCAAGAAGGTCATAACTCAACTGTGGTGGAAGTTGAGGGTGAGATTGTTGAATAGACTGTTTCTATTTTGATGGACCCTAGATCGACTCACAACTATATCACCCCTAGACATATTGAGATGTGAACTTTGAAGAAATCAAAGCATAAAAGATCATGGTTAGTCCAACTAGCCACTGAAATCCAGAAGGATGTCAGTGAGGTGGTAATGAAATGTCTATTGGTCATGGATGGGTTACTCACTTGTGTAGATCTAAATGTTCTGCCACTTGGATCATATGATGTCCTCACTGGAATGGATTGGTTGGAATCACATAGAGAAAATCTTGATTTTTAAAATAAGACTTTTGAGTTATTGGATGAAGAAGGAAACCTAAGGGTTGTGAAAGGAATTCCAAAAGTGATCTTTGGAAAGAAGTCTTCAACAATTCAGCTGAATAAGTTCTATGGGGAAAGTTGCAGAGTGAATGTAGCTCATATTTTGGAGGAAGAAGAGTATGGTACTCTTAGGTTGGAGGGCTTTCATATGCTATAGGAATCCAGAAATGTTCTCCCTGATGAAATTCCAAGGCTTCCTCAAAGGAGTGACATTAATTTTACCTTTGATCTTGTACCTGGAGCAACACCAATGTCCCAGACATCCTGGAGGATGAAAAAACCAAAAGTGCTAGAGCTGAACATGCAGCTACAAGAGTTGTTGGAAAAGAAGTACCTCAGACCAAGTGTGTCTCCTTGGGGAACACCATTTCTGTTTGTGAAAAAGAAATATAGTACAATATGGTTGTGTATTGATTATGGGCAGCTGAGCAAATTCATTGTGAAGGAAAAACATCATTTTCCTAGAATTGATGACCTCTTTGATCAAATAAGAGGAGTGAAGGTGTTTTCCAAGATTGACTTAAGGTCCGGTGAGTAGCAAGTAAGGATCAAGAATGAAGATATCCATAAGGAAATCTTTGGAGCAAGGTATGAATCTTATGAGTTCGTAGTGGTACCATTTGGGTTCACAAATGCATGAACTACGTTTATATGCCTCAAGAATAATATATTTAGCAGGTACTTGGGAAAGTTTGCTCTCATTTTCCTTGATGGAATTCTTACTTATTCAAAGGATGAGGAAAAACATGTGGAACAGTTGAGGCTGATTTTTAAATTGTCCAAGAAGCATCAGTTGTATGCAAAGTTGAGCAACTATGACTTCTATGAAAATGGAATTCATCATCTGGGTCACATTATCTCAGATAAAGGAATATATGTAGACCTTGAAAAGATTGAGGCCATGATGAGTTGGCCTACTCCAAGAAAGTTAACAAATCTACAATCTTTTGTGGGCCATGCAGGATACTGCATGAGGTTCACTGAAGGATATTTTGTAGGTAAAGTTGAGTCTATGTATAGGCTGAGGAATCCTGCATGTGAACTTGTAGTTCCATGAGGAAATGGCCTTTCCTGAAGACTGCAAGTAGAATGACTGGAGCAGAGAAGTCTATTTGTACCCACTACAACCAAGGAAAAAAACTACCATGTTCTATGAGAAGGATCTCATGACTGAAATCTAACTTTTTAACAGAAAAGATTTTGAACTTTAGTTTTTAAATTTTGTTGTTAATTGAATATTATTAATTGTTTGGCTGATCTAAAATGGTGTCAAGATGACATGTTGTATGTGAATGTCCAGGTTTTGGGAAGCATGTGTAATTTAGGGATGAGTACTCCCCACTGGAAAAAGCCAAACAATATGAGGACAATCTCATGATTACAAAATCCAATTTTTTGTGGGAAGCAGAATTGTGAATTCAAATTTTGGATTTTAATCATTTGATAATTGGAAATGTATCCAGGCATGAAATAGATTTCAAAATCTATGATTAAATTTTTATGATGACATCGCATATGAATTGCATGCTTGTATGTAACGCAGGTGAGATGACGAAAATATGTATTGGACATACATGGCTCCTTGGAAGGATGTACTTCGATACATAGCTTATCGAAGGGATGTGTTTGGGATAGGTTTGAAAACCTATAGTTGAAATTATTTTTATAATGGCATCTCATATAAACTGCATGCTTGTATGCAATGCAAGTGAGATGATGGTGGTTCGCCCTAGAGTACATATCTCTCGGGAGGATGCGTTTGAGAAATATGACTCCTCTGGAAGGATGTATGAGAGTACATAGCTTCACCCCCCTACCAGCTAGGAACCGATATGCATCACTGGGGACACCCCAGGGTGTAAGACATCTGGCTAGAATTCTCTCCACGCACATTCACGCCGTAAGGGGACTGTCACAAGAGTGGGGGCTCCGTGAAGAGAATAAACCCTAGGTATTATGATGTCTAAAAGGGAAGCGCCTGAGCATTAGTAAGCACTTGGAGGAGGTGCTAGGCCCTTAAGCCAAGAGTCATCATTAAATCACCCAAGGAGGTGTTAGGATCTGAAGTGGGGCTAACCAAATCTCGGTTGAGGGATTCTACGCAGATAAGTATTTGATTACTTGACAAATCCTTGTTGATTTTATGTAATTATACATATGCAAATGATGCAGTCTGGATTTTTGAAAATCTTGTTATAGATTACACCTTATAGGAATGAATCTGACATCTGAATTAATTGTTGTGGTGTCCGGAAAGGAGGCGCTGAGCTTGGTGAGAACCTCGAAGGATTTTTAGACTCTGAAGTAGAGTTGTCATATCTCAACTGAAAGATATTTTTGGATGATCCAAGGCTTGCAGAAATTTGGATACCCTTTAATGCACACCCAGGTGTGAGGTGGGGCAGGGTTGTGAGTGCCATGGTTGTATTAATCCCAGTTGGACACTTGTGGAACCAAAAGAAGATACTTATGCAAGATAAGTATTTGGTTCACTTGGAAAATTCTTATTGATTTTATGTCGATATACATGTACATGTGATTCATCCATGATTTTTGAAAAACCTTGTAAATATGATGTGGGAATTGACTCATTTCTTGGGGATTGAGCATAGGTATTGTTGGACTGCCAAATACATTGGAGATGTTCCAAGCCGTGGAGAAGGATTCTCCAGGAATGGAAAATGATTCAGTAGTGTGTACTGATGCATGCAATCAAGGACTTGAAGGAGTCCGTATGCAAGACAACCACATAGTGGGACCAAGGAGGAGTTCCAGATCATACCATTGGACAAGTTAAAATAGAGAATGAGCACCACGATCCCAATGAGGCTACATGGGACATGGAGGATTCCATACGATTGGCACACCCATTTTTGTTTAATTTTGTAGAGCACTGAGGTAGTTCTAGGTGTTACAGCTGATTTTACCACACATGGTGGATCACATATTTATGGCCTTCCTTGTCCCTCTGCAAACTCTTTGGACCCCATGGACCATTTTTGTACCTTTGATGTTTCCAATATCATCCCTAAAAACATGCATTATTTTCCATACATGACTTTTAAACCCATTCTTGCGTATATACACGGATATGACCCTTAAACCTGTGTACAACGGGATGTGTGCAAAAGGCCAAATAGTTTTGGATTTTTCCTTGATGTGGATCCAAGTCACTTGTCTCTTGGCCTTCCATATTCCTTGAGATCGCTCGGATTTGACCTTACATTACCCCATTGAAGCACTATATAAGGAACCCTTTGGATACATTGAAAGGAGAGGAATTGAAGAGCAAGAAAACTATAGTCCATTGTTGTCGTAGCTTGATTATACTTGAGTCTGCATCCCTTTGTCCCTTGGGGCACTTAATGTTCTTCCCAAGCTTGTCTTTGCTTGTGAGATTGCTATCTATAGATGGAGGATTGAAGTGGTGGAGGCCCAAGTGTAGGACTTAGTTTCTTCGGTTCGCAGATGTGCCGACATAGGTTGTCACTCTTGTAATATCTGATTTATATTAATAGAGATATCTTTTCATGTCCAATGATGTGCATTTAAATGAATATTGAATCCATGGATGCTTTTAATTGCTTATACATTATTGATTATATATGCTATATTATGTCTAACACCATTATATAGAATGCTTGTCTTGTTTGTTGATTGTTGAGAGAGCAAATTGCTAACACAAGCGAGATTGGAAAAAGCTCAACGGGGATCTACATCAACCGTCCGGAATAAGGTATGTTTCGAGATCCTTTAGTGTTAGATGTTTTATTTCTATGGAATATTGGGAAGGGATTGATTTATGTGGTTACTCTGTCTGTTGTGGTACCCCAAGCCATAGGGATTTTTCTCTGTAACAGAATTAGCGACCATACTGGGGAGTTCCTAGTCATTTCCTTTGGGGGTTGTTCGGCATTCAATGTTCTTGAATTACTATGATTTCTATGTTTCTCTGTCGGGTATAGGGGCATGTTTTCCTAGTAGTGTCTGATAGGAGTAAATTTTGTCTCAGTTTGTATGTTTTCCTTTTTTATCTCTTTTTATTCCTATACGCAAGTTTTTCCTTCGTAGTCACGTGTACGCGCGGGTTTTCCTAGAATAGCCATGTATATGTGCATATTTTCTACAAACAGTTGTGTATGCCCTGAGTTTTGCCTTTTTGGGAAAGATTAAGTGTTGTTGGGTGAGTTTGGATGATTGTTGAGTCTTCTTGGATGCTTCTGGAGTCTGTACACACCTCTATTACGAAGAGAAATTCCTATGGATTGGGGTACCACAATAGACAGCTTGACTCCAGAAATCAATCATTTCCAATATGCAAGAGAAATAAAATATCTAACACTAAAGGATCAAAACTCATACCTTATTCTGGACGGTTGAAGTAGATCCCCATTGATCTTTCTAACTCCAGCTTGAATTAATAAATTACTTCCTCAACAATTAGTAAACAAGACAAGCATGCTATATATATTGGTGTTATATCTACGCTAGCATATATAATCAACAACGTATAAGCATTTGAAATCATCCATGGATAAAATATTCACTCAAACATACATTATTGGATAGGAAAAGATATTTCTATTAATACAAAATCAGAGATTACAATGAATACAACCTCTGTCGGCACATCTGCGAATCAGAGAAACTGAATCCCCCACTTGGGCCTCCACCACCTAAATCCTCTATCTCTCGATAGCAAGCTCACAAGCAAAGTCCTCCAAGGGACAAAGGGATGCAGACTCAAGCATAAGTTCCGGAAACAATGGACTATAGTTTCTTTGCTCTCAATTCTCACATATTCTTCAATGTATCCAAAGGGTTCCTTATATAGTTCTTCAATGGGGCAATGAAGGGTTGAATCCAAGCGATATCAAGGCATGTGGAAGGCTAGGAGACAAGTGAGTCGGATCCATGTCAAGGAAAACTCCAAAATAATTTGACTTTTTTCACACATCTCGATGTACATGGTTTTAGGGGTAAAACCCGCATATATACGCGAGAAAGGGTTTAAAAGTCGCATATAACAAATTAAGCATGTTTTTAGGGATGATCTTGGAAACATCAAAGGTATAAAAAATGTCCATGGGGTCCAAAGAGTTTGTAGAGGGACAGGGGAAGGCCATACAAGTGTGATTCACCAGGTGTGGTAAAATCAGCTATAACAGATGCCCCCTAATGTGTGAGGTCATAGGGGTCATACAATGGCCGAAATACATTATAAGTCCATCCCATAAGTGGAGTGATGAAGAACCCAAAGGAAGACCAGCCACCCAATCAGCATAGTACAATGATACAACTCTGCATATAACTGCAAATACATATAGCAGTCCCAGATACATAAGAGTACAATGGCCATGAATAGGCATGATACAAAATATGACATAAGTGGTCATCGCCACGCACAATATACATAGATCAGAATCTCCATGATGAAGATATACAAAGGATCAAGATCTCCATAATGGTTGGAAATGTTTGACATATACTGGAATCAATTCATGAGAGCTGAAATCTCATGATCACTGGCACGATCAAGGAGGTATCACATAAGAGATGCCACCAATCTAAAAGGTCCTCTACACAAACCACTACGAGTAAAAGTCCTACTATGTGAATAGAGGTGTTAAGGTCAAACATAGTATTCCATCGTCTGATTACCGATAATTGATGTATACCATTAACAGATGCGAGATCACCCACCGATAATGATAATGGGAATCAAGGTACTAGAGTGCAAACTAACAAGTGTGAATAAATGTGTTGAGGTCGAACACTTGAGAGAATCCATCGATCAGGGGACATTGATGTATTCCCAAAGAACTGTCGATGGAGAGAGAACCTACCACTGATGACTACAAGTCTCAAGGCACTCAAAGATGACTCTAGATTCCTATCCCAGAATAAATGATCTGAAGTCGATGGGATGAAATCCGCTAGAAGGAGTGCATTAAGGCATCCCCCATCATCCAACATGAGGTACTCAGCAAAGCTGTATAATGTGGAAGGACTCGATCATAAAGTGCGCAAACCAGTAATTGTACCGGGAATGGCTGACATGCAAAGTCAAGATAACTGAGGAATGGCTGACTCAGGTTTCAACTTCCTTCGAATAAGAGCATAACGAAAAATGGTGACTGAATGTAGGCAACATAGACTCCATATGAAAAACTGGGACATCTCTGGGACACAGGAGGCATCGACATAGGCTCCACAAGGACTGGAAGCTTAACCAATCGGTGGATATAGACTCAGATAAACGAGTACAGCTCCTAAATTCAAACTATTAACCCAACCAATGGATGTGATATACCGTGCTCTGTTCGAAGGCGACACGACTCGACTACTGCCAAAGATAAAATCTTTTCTTATCCAGCTTTTTGGTTTTTTCAATTTTTTTGGACTTTTTCAAATATTTGAAAAGCTTGAAAAAGAATAAAATCGCTTTAAAGTTATAGACTAGGAGGAGATGAGTGTCAAATGGGAAAACAAACTAGTTCCAAGCAGAAAAACATACCTATGCTCAATGCAAGGACACGTGTAGGATAGCGATACTCGAGGGAAAGTCCCCTCCCAGTAAAAATAGGGAATCAAGCTGCAAAGGATATATAAAATGGCTCTGGGTGGCTAGACATGAGACAAGATCAGGCTATATGGCTGATACTCAAAGTCAAGGAAGCTGGCATAAGGATTAATGAGGCAAGCAAAGCTCATGATAATGTAATTACAACTTGACATATACAAGGGAGTCCAGGGGAAATGCCAACATAAAGTTCAAGAGGAGTATGAGGCTCTTGCTCAAGGACATGGCGGAACTAAAAGGGACTCCCGGACCTAAGAGAGGACTCACAGCATGGGTACCAAATGCAAAAGGGAGCTAACTAGGACACCCATGTATAGGAAAGCTCTACCATTCACATAGTACCACTTCTAACAACAGCATGAAGGTTCCATGATACCATGGAATGGGTTCGTACCTAAGGTTAAGATGGAACGGTCATAAGGCAATGCATAAGTGCAAGCAGATGTGATATCCTAACCTATATGCCATTTCAGACATAATACTTGTGATAGGAATGAACGGGTCAAAACCTCGGAGAGAGTGTACAAAAACTAGACCCTACAAGACAACCATATTAGTCCAAAACAACCCAAAATAGTCAATAAAGAATCCAAACTATAGGGAATAGGGAGGAATGATCATGACAAATAAATTCAAAGAAAACAGTGCGGTGGACAATGGGCCATAAAAAGGAATATAAAGTGTAGACCCAACGTTCACGTATCCACTACCACCCCCGTGAGGGTGACCACTGGTGTAAAGACCGATCGAAGGGAATAAAAATCCTCCACAAATGGAGTAGAGGATGGAATATGACCATTCCCAAATCTAAGGGGATGTGCTGCCCCCAAGTCTGACACCAGGGTCCATACTAGGACTAAGTACTGGTGATAAGATACCAAGAATGTCGAAAATAAAAGGACCCGAACTCAAGAGAGCATAAATATACTCAAGTAACCACGATCCCAAAGGCCAACTAGCGCACAAAGAGCACACTCCTAAGAAAATCTACAGCCAAAATACAAGCAAACTAAGGGGAGGATATGTGAGCTCCCGAATGCAGCAGGTATGTCTCGCCTAGGAGAGGCTCAAAACTCCCATACACTACAAGCAAAGGTGCGTAACCAATTATAGTGGCTCTCAGCTTCAACGCATATAGCGACTGTGTTGTCCGACCCCAACCTGACCGAGACACCCACAGAATAACCCTTGCAAAGTACCCCCTCGATAACCTAGGTAAGGAAACTAAGGTCACCTCAATATAATCAATGCTTAAGCGAACAGTTACAGGCGGGATTGACCATATGGGCAGGGTAGCAAAGCCTAAAACTCTTGAAAGAGCTCCCAGATATGAATACAATCCTAGAAATATCTCCGATGCTACTCAGTTATGATTAGGGGTCATCCCAATCAATAACCGCTCACATTGCCTCATGCTTAACTCCCTTTTGAAAGGAGGATCCTGAGAAACACTAATTATACCAAGGAATTTCACACTCTCACCTGGACAGACACATACATGTTGTTGTTTAGTGGTCTTGGAGAATTTACTGACAATGAACTATTCCAAGACCCTAAAACCTAATCTTGTTGGTGCACCCTATAAAAGAAAAAAGTGTAATTCATTTTATTATGCGTCGATTTTAATTGGATATAATTACTAAAATGGAAATGGCCGTGCAACTAATGACATTATGACTCAGTAGTGAAATAAATATGCACAGCATAACAAACAATGCTAAGTGCAATCTTTATCAAATGAAAAGCAGGGTATGCCACTACATGAGATGCATAAAAAATCATTCCTTTGATGTCAATGCAATCCTTCCTATATGAAATCCTAAATAAAACTCTCATCCAAGCAATCCAATGCAAGTACCTCCTCAATTCCATATGCAAAAAATGCAACTACCTTGTATTTTTCAGTATAAAAGAATGAAAAATGCAATAAAAGTCATCTAAACTCTTAGGCTCCACAGCAAGTATAAAATACAAGCCCAGCAAGACACCAAGACAAAAAAGAGTAATGCACTAATGGAAAAACAAAAAGGATAAATGACTAAAAATAATTTCAAAGAAAAATCAATGAAAAAGCGGTCTCTGGTCACAAAAGAAGCATCCAACAGACAACATCAGACCCAAGGAAGACCCAACCACACTCACAACCCACCCAAGAACTTCCCACAACATCAAACTCACCAAAAGGGAGGATGTATGTAACCATTTAAAGAATAGCTGCGTATATATGCGACTTTTGGCCAAAAATCTGCATGTATACATGTATTTTGGCCAAAAACCTGCATGTATATGCGACTTTTGGCCAAAAATCTGTGTATGTACGCAACTTTTGGCCAAAATCCTACGTATTGTTGGGCACTTGGGCAGACCCGGGTTAACGCTTTACACGTCGCACCAACAAAAGACCCACTGTGTTGGCCCTTTCGGCAACAACCTGCGCGCAGGTTGCAGTCTCACCCGAAACAGCAATGGGGTGCCACAGAATCAGGTTTCTACATGCAGAGAGGGGTATTACTGTACCTTAGCCTTTCTAAATAATTACTAATCAACTTCTGATTAAATTATCATTCATTCATATATAATTTCACAGCATAATAAACAAACCAAACTTGCATAACCCACTACCGGGAATTCACAGCGCAGCTCAGTAGTAACAGAGATCTTATATTATCAGATATATTCATAAACAAACCAAACTTGCATAACCCACTACCGGGAATTCACAGCGCAGCTCAGTAGTAACAGAGATCTTATATTATCAGATATATTCGGTTTAATGCATGAAAATAACAAAACAGGAACAACACAACAAAACCACAACACCAAGTATAACGTGGTTCACCCCCAGTGTAGGGGCTACGTCGAC
>LPNX011086842.1:138585-170383 GCA_001517045.1 Pseudotsuga menziesii | reverse complement strand
AACCTTAGGTACGAACCCATTCTATCTTGTCACAGAACCTCCTTGTTGCTTTTAGAAGTGACATGATGTGAATGGTAGAGCTTGACCATACATGGGTACCCTAGTTAACTCATGTTTTGCATTTGGTGCCCATGTCGACATTTTTCCTTTAGGGTGTGGGAGTCCTTTGTACAGTATCGCCATGACTTTGTGCAAGAGCCTCATACTCCTCTTAATATTTTTGCTGGCCTTTTCCCCAGAACTCCCTTATGTCAAGTTGTAATTGCATTATCATGAGTTTTGATTGCCTTATTGAGCCTTATGTTGGCTTCCCTGACTTTGATTATCAGCCATATAGCCCGAGCTTGTCTTATGTCTAGCTATGTAGATCCATTTTATATATCTTTTGTAGCTTAATTCCCCATTTTTTCCGGGAGGGAACGTTTCCCCGAGTGTCGTTATCCTACACATGTTTCTTTGCATTGAGAATAGGTATGTTCCGCTGCTTGGAACTAGTTTGCTTGCCCCTTGACACTTGTCTCCTCCTAGTATTTAACTATAAAGCACTTTTATTCTTTTTCAAGCTTTTCAAAATATTTGGAAAATTCCCAAAAAATCAAAAAACCAAAAAGTCGGACAAGAAAAATGTTATCTTTGGCAGCAGTCGAGTCATGTCGACTTCGAATAGAGCACTGTATATCGCATCCATTGGTTGGGTTAATAGTTTGACTTTATGAGCTGTACTCGTTTCTCTGATTTTATCTCCACTAACTGGTTAAGCTTCCAGTTCCTATGAAGCTTCTGTCGATGCCTTCTGTGTCAAAAAGATGTCCCAGTTTTGTATATTGAGTCTATGCTGCCTACATTCAGTCACCATTCGCCTTTATGCTCTTGTTCAAAGGAAGTTGAAGCCTGAGTCGGCCATTCCTCAGTTTTCATGACTTTGCATGTCGTCCATTCCCGGTACTAGTACTGGTTCTTGCACATTATGATTGAGTCCTTCCACATTATACAGCTTTGTTGAGTACCTCGTGTTGGATGATGGGGGATGCCTTAATGCCCTCCTTCTAGCGGATTTCATTCCATTGACTTCAGATCATTTATTCTGGGATAGGAGTCTAGAGTCATTTTGAGTGCCTTGAGACTTGCAGTCATCAGTGGCAGGTTCTCTCGCCATCGACATTTTTGGAAATACGTCAATGTCCCCTAATCGATGGATTCTTCCAAGTGTTCGATCTCAACATATTTATTCACGCTTGTTAGTTTGCACTCTAGTACCTTGATTCCCATTTTTATTATTGGTGGGTGATCTAGCATTTGTTAACGGTATACATCAATGACCGGTAATCAGACGATGGACTACTATGTTCGACCTCGACACCTCTATTCACATAGTAGGACATGTATGTGTAGCGGATTGTGTAGAAGACTTTCCAGATTGGTGGCATTTATGATATGCTACCTCCTTGATCATGCCAGTGTTCAAGAGATTTCAGCTCTCGTGACTTGATTCTAGTGTATGTCAGATATCTTCAGCCATTATGGAGATCTTGATCCATTGTATATCTTCAGCTTTCATGGAGATCATGATCCTTTATATATCTTCATCATGGAGATTCTGATATATCTATATTGTACATGGTGATGACCACACATGTCATATTTTGTATCATGCCTATTCATGGCCATTATACTCTTATGTATCCGGGACTGTTGTATCTACTTGCAGTCATATGCAGAGATATTTGTACTGTATTATTGGATGGCTGGTTCTTCCACCTGGTTCTTCATCACTCCACTTCTGGGATGGACTTATAATGTATTTCAACCATCGTATCACCCCTTTGACCTCACATGTTAGGGGGCATCTGTTACAGCTGATTTTACCACACATGGCAGATTACATATTTATGGCCTTCCCTGTCCCTCTACAGACTCTTTGTACCCCATGGACCATTTTTGTACCTTTGATGTTTCCAAGATCATCCCTAACAACATGCATTATTTTCCATACGCGACTTTTAAACCCATTCTCGCGTATATACGTGGATATGACCCTTAAACCCACGTACACCGAGATGTGTGCAAAAGGCCAAACAGTTTGGGAGTTTTCCTTGATGTGGATCCGAGTCACTTGTCTCTTGGCCTTCCATATGCCTTGAGATCGCTCGGATTTGACCTTCCATTACCCCATTGAAGCACTATATAAGGAACCCTTTGGATACATTGAAAGGAGAGGAATTGAAGAGCAAGAAAACTATAGTCCATTGTTGCCGCAGCTTGATTATACTTGAGTCTGCATCCCTTTGTCCCTTGGAGCACTTAGTGTTCTTCCCAAGCTTGCCTTTACTTGTGAGCTTGCTATCGAGAGATGGAGGATTGAAGTGGTGGAGTCCCAGGTGGAAGACTCAGTTTCTTTGGTTCGCAAACGTGCCGACAGAGGTTGTCACTCTTGTAATCTTTGATTTATATTAATAGAAATATCTTTTTCTGTCCAATGATGTGCATTTAAATGAATATTGAATCCATGGATGCTTTTAATTGCTTATACATTATTGATTATATATGCTAGAGTAGGTCTAACACCATTATATAGCATGCTTGTCTTATTTGCTGATTGTTGAGAGAGCAAATTGCTAACACAAGCGAGATTGGAAACAACTCAACGAGGATCTACATCAACAGTCGAGAATAAGGTATGTTTCGAGATTCTTTAGTGTTAGATGTTTTATTTCTCTGGCATATTGGGAAGGGATTGATTTCTGTGGTTACTCTGTCTGTTGTGGTACCCCAAGCCATAGGAAGTTTTCTCCGTAACACCAGGGTAGCATTTTTGTTTAGTTTTGATGAGCACTAAGGACAGTGCTATTGAAGGGGGAGAGGAATGTAACACCCCGGTTTTGACCCCGTTTGCATTACATATATATGATGTAAATATTGTAATTAATCATGGTGTGGAGCTAAAGGCAAAATCCCCACCACTAAGTTATCATTTTATGTTTCGGCGATTAAAATCGATGCCGATGGTATTTTGTGCTAACCGACACATTATAATTTTGGACATCATGTAAATATGCAATTTAATTAAATACCAACAACTAGTTATGTCAATGAAAAATTAAAGAGATGGGGGCATGATTTCCTAAGGATAAGGGGGGGAAAGAATGTTCAAACCTTGAGCCAATGGGAAAAATCCATGTGTCAAGAGAAGAACCCATCTAACTGTCAACCACCTTTTTGTCTTACTCACATTTTCTTGTCTTATTCAACCACCCACTTAATTCTCCAAGGAGTTAGTTGGAAAGTTATTTCCTTGGGGCTTGGGAGGTGTGGGGAACCGTCATTTCTGGCAGGGCCATCAGTCTCTGACCACACACATGCCCAAGGGGAGAGTTCTCACCCATTATCCCTCACGTGGAAGAGGGGAGTGGATTATTCACACATAGGGGTAGCCGCATTTCTCCTCACGCAAGGCGTTCTCCATTTTGTCACGCAGTGGAAGCTTGGAGAGCTATTTTTCCTCCACATTTTAGGTGGTTGTGTGTTTTCCCTCACGAGGGCAGCCGTTTTCTTCAATTTCCCCAGGCTGGGAATTCGTTTTTGGGTAATAATCAGTGGGTGGATTTCCTTCCCCACGATTTGGCTACATTTCCCCATTGTTTTCCAAGCTGGAAATTGTTTTTGGTAATGCTCAGTGAGTGAGAGAAGAGACCCACGATTTCTTGGGTGTTGTTGAGTCTGTTTTGGCCACGTTAGGGCCAAAACGTCCCTAGGAATCGAATCGTTGTTGGGGGGTGTTTTCACCCATCTTAGCAATTCGTTTTGCTGCCAAAACTGTTTTGGTTCATACCTAGAACTTGTATTTTGCTGTGTAGTGCATCCCTGTGTTGGCTTGACTGAGTAAGTCCAAGAATCCATCTGTTAGTGGGATGACTGTGTTCGAATGTGGTTATTGGCTTGACAGTAGTTGTTTGGCCTTGTTGTGTGTAAGTCCGTGTCCCCTAGTTACCTGTGGAAATCATGCCCAGCTCGGGGGTGGCAGTGATGGTGAGAGAGTAAGGAGCACACTGGCCTATGGTTGGGTGGAACGTTGCATCGACATAGCTAGTTGCGGGGAAGCTTCTTCTCAAGATGAGTATTCTTGTATTTTATCTCCACAATTGTATTTGTTTATGAAATAATATGAACATGTTGAATGCTTGAATGGAATGTGTTTTGCTTTTGTTGTATGTTATTGATTTATGCATCTGTGTATGTTTTTAAGTTCAATGCATTTTATATCATGTTCATGGGGCTAGTTTTCCCGGACTGCTAGCAGCATTAGTTGCGTCCTCTCTGGTAGAAGGGTGGGGATGTGACACCTAGATGCAACTTTAGAAAATACTCACAAGCATCAACACCAAACGACATAGTTTCCTGAACAAAAACGACCATCTAACCCACAAAATCTAGCAATCTTTTAACAATGGCGCGTTTGGCCCCCCCGCCCAGCCCTCGAATATTGAAAGAAACAATATTCATGAGGTAACCTCTTGTAAAGCCACATTTTCTCTAAGGGCCAGGGAAGATGGAGACACAAAAACATCAGGCAGACCACAAGAAGTGAGGGTAGCAATCTTAGGATTGATAAAAGTTTGCTCCCTAATGGCACCTTTGGTACTGTGCATATCCTTTGTGGGTTTTTTCTTTTTTCTAACGGTGACAAAACCCCTATTTACAGTCGGTAAAGGAAGAATATCAGCCGAAGGAGAATCGACAAGCGAATAAATATGATTCAGATTAAAAGACAGACATGCAGGAGGGGACAAGGGCGCCACCCCATCGCCAGATAATTGAGACGTGACAGGAGAAGACAGGGGGTTATCTAGAACAGAAAACGGAGAGATACATATATTGAGCCCTTTCGGGGAAGCATTGGGAAGAGGAGGAAAGTCCAACGCATACAAAGACCCACCCAAAGAAGACGGAGTGGACATACCCCCATCGCTAGGCAAATAAAAAAGAACCCCATCCTCACACCGAGGAATACAAAACATAACGGGAGAAGGTGGAACATCCTAGGTAACCCCCGTCTGAGGAACCAAGGGAGAAACCGGCACATCCAGATGTGACGGAGAGTCCAAGATAACACTAGAATCGATGAACTTTAACAATAGAGGGACGTTAGAGATAAACTTACCAATATATGCCATAGCCGAGGCCTTGTCAAGTGGCAAATAAGAGGCAGTGTCCTTATCAACCCCCGACTGATAATCCTTTGAACAACGGCCATCAACGCTAGATCGAGCATTCCGAGGGAATACAAATTTTGAGTGGCTTGTCAACCGCACGTCAACCGGCACCGATGGCACTTGAAGGCCACCTCCCAATAGTTGAGTCGTTGGATAAAAGAAATTTCATCCTATAAAATTTCTAGCTCCTCCGGCAGACCATCTGACACGTCCATATCCACCAAAATACACGACGTGGAGCGATCAAAACCCAGAAGGCGCTCTTCCTCCATAAGTATGATAGTACCAATCGAGTTCCCTGCCGCCATGAAACCTTGGTGGTTCCAACTCTGTATGGGAAAGTCTTGAAGAAACACCCAGAGGTGGCGTCGGATCGACCTCTCAACATGCCTATCAAAACCAACATGCCATCTCCCAAGGACAAGAGAGCCCACCCCCAAAATCCAGTACTGTGCCTCAATGACCACCCTATCTTCGACGATCAAGAGTTGAAATAAGACCCGCCCATTTACCGACATGACGACCTTTATGATAGATTTCAAAATCGGCTTCCACACATCCCTAATCCACGCAAGAATATCCTGACACAAAACCTTAACATACTCAAAACGACCAAGAAGTGTGCGTTGCGACAGAGCTGCTACCATATCAATGGTAACATCACGTCCAAGCACACACACCGGCCTACCCGGTTTCACCTTTTCAAACACCATTTTATCTGAGTAAAAACCAAATAATGAGCGACGACAAAGAGGTTCAGTAATGCCGCCATCCGACCCCAGAGCAGTGCGTCGAGCCGCCCTCGACGGCTGACTACAGACATGCGGAGCCTCCAAAGAATCTTCTCCGACCACCGGAATGTCCAAGGAGGAAGTCGTTGTCCATTTTGAAGAGTGAACCGGCACGCACGGATTAATCCAAAAACCTGGTGTAAACCCTGAAGGTTGAGCCATACCCAAGGAACAAGAGACACGAAAAAACCCACAAGACGAAAACAACATGAGAAAACAAAAAAACAGTATAAGGAACTGCAACCCCTTTTTATTCACTTTTTTTATTCAGATTGGTACTAGGCCCTCGTAAAATGCCGAAAAACCAAGGGACAAAATAAAATCGAGGAAGGCACAAACCCATAAACCCCACATGACAAAAGCAGACGCTCGAGAGAGTCCAGTAAGGGAACAGGAAAACGATCAGGAGCCTCACAAAACACCCGACTACCACAGGAAGAATAATCCCGGAGGGCGTTCAAAACCCGGAGCACAGCAAAAACGAACGCAGTAGACAACAAACAGCGTAAAGTCAAACTGACAGGACAGCCCAGAAAATCCGCATAAACAATGGACCGAGAAAAGAGGAACTCTCGGAAAAAGATAACAAGGTCGCCCACATAAAACTGGCCACAAAGGAGAAAACAGCAGATAAAACCCACGCAAGAAAACCTAAAAAACATCCCAGGAAAAGAGTGCAAAACGGGTCGAAAAACGAACAAACAGATGCAGAAAACCGACAGAGACCCACGGTCATAAAGAAAACAACAAACCTGTCACAGAGGCGCAGAAATAAGGCTGGTGAAAAAACGCCGCTAGGGTTTGCTCGCCCAGAAATGGCAAAGGCTCAAAACTAGAATTTATGTTAGAGTAGGTTAAAGGAAAGGCTCAAAACTATTGGCTTTGAATAGCAACGGAAAATTGCGTTAATTTTAATCAATAAAAATTTATAGAAAACTCGTTCATACTTTGTATATGTTTTTTTAGAAAGCTTGTAAGCCTCCTAAGTTTCTGGACTGATGTTGATAACAAGCCCGTTGGATGTTTTTATAATAATCTTAATAATTATTGAGCTAAACTGTAGAACAATACTAATTCATAGAAATATTCATTCCAGTGGAATGATTTCTTATGTAGGTTAAGAAAGACCTGCGCTGCAATCCAAGCAACTAAGGAGTTTCCTCTCGCTGTCATTTGACAATATTAATTGTATGGATCTCAGTTTCAAGAGTTGGTTAATTTTCAGACTATTTGCATTTTTTCAGGTAAGTTTGGCCATGATTTGTTGTTGAAAATAATATTTCCAGTGTTAAAATTGTAATTTTTATTGCAAAAATGTATTCAACACCATCGATTACCCTTGAGTCACCCAATTTATGCAATTCCAATCACTGAAACTACTCTTTTAAACAATTTCCACCCAAATTTTTGCCAAAAACCTAGCCGCTGTGGTCTAGAGTTTACTAAACTCAGTTTCACTCCGTTCAGTTCGATGTCGAAATATTTTGACATTAAATTTCATCCAAGCAACTAAACATTTCTGAAGGACGAGTTCCTATATTCACTGACATTTTTCTGAAGGACGAGTTCCTATATTCACTGACATTTGACAGTAGGTGTATGGATCTCACGTTCACTCCCCTGATAAGAATGAGCTGCCTTCATGGACACTCAACTGTTTTCACTTATGCGTTGTTGGATGTCCTTTTTACTGAGGGAGACTGAGCGTGACCTTTAAAAAATCAAAATCGTCACAGCTCCTATTTATTGAGCGAGAGTGACTGAATAACCAGTGTCAATTAATTAAGTGCTCAGTATATTCGACTCAGGTAGATGAAATATATAATGCCATTAATGATCTTTCATAATGGTTGTGGTTTGTGATATCATTGATGATCTTAGGTACCAGCTTTCTCCATGAAGACAAATTTCCATAAATGGTTGTGGCTCCAGCGTTCAGTGAGCGCTGATTAAAGCTCTGTGGCTCCAGCGTTCGGTGGGCGCTGATTAAAGCTTCGAAACTACTCGGCCACTTTGAGCTTATATATTGCTCATTATAATGTGGTAGTTTTAAAGAGCCCTGAGAAACACGGGTGAAACCAGTTTTACAATAATATTTGTTAAATTCCGACTATGTACTCATATATTGATGGCGGGAGTTGCTAATGCTTATCTTCGTGACAAAGTGTCTATAAACTCTAAGGAACTTATGTTCTCATGTGAGTCTCATGTATGAAGGAACTTATGTTTTCATGTATGATTGTAGTTTAACTTGTTAAATTTATGGTAGATATGGTTTTTTTAAGGACGTTAAAAGTTTGCATTAATACATTAATAAAGTTTGTTAAAGCTGAAGTTGGAGTAGAACACTAAGTCTAGTTACTTTTTAACTATGAGGGTAGAATTTTTTTATTAATAATTTTTTATTAAAAAATTTAAGCAATAAAGAATTTAGTTTTTATTATATACTCAACAATAATTTAAAGAAATTACTTACCAAAAATAACACAAACCAATAATTTTGGCACCCATCAACATTATGCAATATACACCAATCAGCATCTATATTACATGCAATTAAAATTTAGGTTTGGCTAATAGAAAAAACCAATGACTACTTATAAAAATTGCTAAAGATCAAAAATAAGTTTTGGAAAATTGTTTCATTCTCCAACAATATCTAAAATATTTTGACTAGCAAAAAGTGCTCAAATTCCAATACTGCTTGGCCTTCAAAAATGGTTTGCCTTGGTAGTGTAATAGCCATGTACCAGAAATTAATGAAATACCAATCTTCTGTTACATAGGGAACATACCTTCTTTCTGTTGTATTGTACTGTCTTGATGATGTAGTCAGTGGGAAAGTCAAACAAGTAGCATCTGATACAGATCTTAAACCAAACAAAAGAATAAATAGCGATTCTGATCATAGGCTACTAGGGATTCAGTTAACAAAGAAACTTATTGAACTTTCAAATATTGCATATTGTATGACCATGGTACAACAATCCAGTCTAATAATAAATAGCATAGATAATACTAACGTAGAGTTGACAAGAGACTTATTGAACTTTCAGACAGTGCATGCACCTGGTACTAATATCTGCATGAACCAGGTACAACTATTTAGACTTATATCTGAAAGTTTAACAAGTCTTTTATCAACTCTAAGTTAAAGTTATCCGTTCTATTTATTGTTAGTTTGTATTATGTTAATGCAATATTTAGATGTTCAATTTGTAAAGGTTTTTTTTTTAGCATTATATAACCTAATAAATGAGATTCACAACAAAGTTGCATAGTACTAATATCTTTAAGTAAAGAGTGATAGAAAATAATTAAATAGGAAATAACAAATAGATATAAGAAGGACATCGTCATTTTGAATATGGTGTAGTAAGTATTTAATTTTGGAGGTATTAAACATGTAACATAAATTTAACTACCAACCATTGACCCCTTTCTATATGTATATGTGTTATAATCATTGACCTTTTAGTAAGTTGATGAAACTTTTTATATATAATAATACAACATATTTATAAGCCCAAAAAGTGAACAAAGCATCAAATGTACAAAATAGTACATACATAGAATAATGTCATTCAACACAACAATGTAAGGATGCCCACACAACAATGTAAGGATGCCTAAGATTGGCCAAAATATCATCCATAATTTGGTTTCCAAATAAAAGAAAACAAAAAAAAGTTGTATCCATGTAACAATTGGCCTTTGTGGGGTTTGGTCCTCATGAGGTCTCATGTTCAAACCTCATGGTGAGGGGTTGAGTTTGTGAGCCACCGGTGGGGCCTTTGGCTGACCTGCTGTTACTTTCCTTGCAAGGGGGGCCGTAGTATTCTCTTGTGGGAGGTGATGCCGTCCTTTAATGCCTCATGCAACCACCATGACAGTTCTACTTGCCGCTGGACAAATCGTTCTCACATTCAAACTAAGGTTGGCCCCGACCTAGGTTTACTCCTACAAATACTTGGACTCAGTGATCTACTCTAGCTTTAGCTCTGTTGTGTATAAGAGTACAAGTTCTTCCTCTAAGTTCATTGTATATGGAATGAAGTGCATGGTTCAAAAACATTACAATTCACTATAGTATAATTATAAAATGCCAATTCAACAAATAAATTCTAAAATATTGCATTCAAGTGTAAGATTGGAAATTAAGGGTAATAATCCCTACCATCTTAATAGAAGATGTAAGCACTCACAATCATTAGTATTATGAAAAGCTTCAAGAATGAAGCATATGGTGCCATTGAACAATTTTACTGTTGTGATACCAAATGCGATCACAACAAATACAACAACGAGTGCAATTGATAATAAATAAGTGAATTTCAAAGAATATGCAATTTCATTAAAATGAACCCATCGATATAATCAAGATATCAAAATCATAACTCATAAGGAAAAACCCAAGATCCACAAGGCTTAAAATTATTTTCCATTTCCAATAAGGAAACATAAAAAATTAGAAAAATGGACTAAGCAAATGCTATCAGTATGTGGCATTCCCAAAATATGTTGAATCTTATCATATGTTACATTAATTTGTAGATATGACATTATCTAAAAATTACAGTGCTAAAACGTGCTTATCAAATTACCAAAGAACACTTACCCACTCTCTTGAAAGACACCAATGGAGCCAAAATAATGACACTAGTGAGAAGTAGGATCGGAGCACGTTCTTTCCAACAGTGAAATCCAACCCATTCTTCAAGTCTACCGACATGATGCATGCAATTTGATGATGTTTCAGATAGCTCACCCCCCTGCTCGAATAAAAAAACACTTTCTTGAGCCACAAAGATTTCTATCTCGAAGCATGTTTAGTTTATGCCTTTTTGAGTGCTATAAGAGCTAGGAATCATACCCTAACTAACATAAAAGGGTCAATGCTCCAAGTAGTTGGCCATCCGAATAAGAATGCAAGGAATATGAGAAAAAAGTACACTTATGAGACATGCCAATTCATGTATGCTATATAAGACACTTCAACTTGTTAAACAAAAATATATTATTACACCAATAGGTGTTTATATTTTACAATTTGGGGTGGACAAGGAAGGGTCTTCTTCCTAATTTGCAAGAGGATAAAACTAGTGTGCTACTAAGATTTATTTTATGGCAATCATTCCAAATTCGAAATAAACAAATATATATATATATATATATATATATGGGCAATTCCTAGCACTTAACTTGTGGTCTATTGGTGTTCACTCACCATAATTAAGTGGATGTGCTAATATATATAGTTGGTATTTAGTGTTTTAAATTGCTTATTATAATGATAAAAAATTGTAAAAATCTCTGTCATAATGGAGATGCTATAATCAGATTGGATTTTTTATTCAAATAGTACATTTAAAATATTCCAATTTTAACATGCATTCTTATAGAGTTTATTTTAGACTTACCCTCACAATTGAGTCAATTCATCCTACAACTTAAAATGTGAACCTACAATGTTTTAAGTTGAATTGCTTGTCAATTCACCTTTCTAACATAAATATACAAACCGAAAGCCTCCTCCAAAGAAATATACCAATGGAATTCTTAGAAACCAATGTTTGCAAATAGTTACTTCGTGATTTACAAGGTTGACTTCATAAATATCCAAAGCAAGCATTAACCATGATGCAATTTTGATCTAAAATTAGATGAAGACAAACACACCCAAGTTCAAACACTTGATTCAATTATTGAAGCAAGGGACTTGAACACATTTATTGAATCTCAACTCAAGGGAAATATCATTGTAGAAAGGAAATGATAAATGGTGAATTGACCTTATGTTGTGTTCCTTTCCATGATTTTATAACAAATTGGTCTCCTTTTGATCTAAAATTTCAGGATCCTTTTAACCATTAAAATTTGCATGTGAAATTTGCGTGTTAAAAACTCATAAACATGCTTAAAACTGAAATTCTAAATGCTTAAAAAACACACATAAGCAAATAAACAGTATGCAAACCACGGAATTGAAATACAAGAATTGATAACAAAGTTCGTCCCTCCTGGGATACGTCTCCAGGCCACTTCCAATGGGAAGGTCAATCTTATTCAGTCTTCAAAGCTTACGTAAATGGGTTTCTAGAATCACTTATGTTTTCTGATAGTCACCAACAAAAATAGATAGCACCACTACGATCCTCTCGAAATTTTGATAAAAATGAGTATAAACTCGAATACCTTTTCCTAAGGCCTCCTTTGGCACATAAATTGAGAAAACTCGTTGCCCCACCTGTACGGACTGTACTTCCCACCTCGAGATCCACGCGCATTAAAGTAAGAATATAATTCTTACATGTTATATAATGTAATTTTTATATATAATTGATGATGATATGAATACATAGTCTCTCGACATATATAGTACATAATAGTGAAGAGTTACATCTCTTCTCATGTCGTTGCATTTAGCATATATACTAGCATTTGCACCAAGAGGTGCAAAAAAATGTTGAGAGGGTAAAAAGTATATTTTCTTTCCGCAAAGCAACGTTTGTGACTTACCTTGGGAGACTGGCCGAATTAATATTTAAATTTAAAATTTTCGATGTCGTATTTTTTGCATTAAAAACAACGTATGGTCGAATTATAAATTTCACAAGATCTATGTTTCCCGTACGATTGCAGAAACACCATATGGTCCAATTTCGGATTCCGCAAGATGCAATTTTCGACATTTACGATATCGTAAGTTTTCTATTTTCAAATAAATAAACCAAGAAATTTTTCCGATTTCTTTAATCCCCAATCGAAATCAGAAGATTGGGGAATCGAAAATCGAAAGATTTTTCAGTTTGGCAAGAGTTTTTTACTATGCATCTCCTATGTCCGAGCGCGTAGACTAGTGATTTTGACAATCAGAAATGAGAGTTCCCACATAGATTTTGACTAAATGATTGTTTATCGATTTGCAATTTGTCTAAATTTCTTATTTTTGACATATAAATATTATGATAGGACATTTATGAATTTGGATTTCCATACAATCAAATCTGATATTTCAAATTTCCGAAACCCTCAATCGAAATCGAAAGATCGGGGAATCGAATATTGGAGTTAGGTTTTTTTTCAAATAATTTCCCGACTTCCTGATTTCCGATTCCCTTTATTTTTAATATCGGAAACGGGGAATATCGTTTTATATTTTAATAATGTTCATTTGTCCAATTTTAGACTTTTTATTTTCCATATTGTAAAGTGGGTTTCACACATGGTTTTTTACTGAATGATTGTTTCTCGATTTGCGATTTGTCTAAATTTCTTATTTACGACATATAAATATCATGATAGGACATTTATGAATTTGGAAATAATAAGACAAGGGAAAGGCATTAGCATGGTAGTCAACAAGTAATCTATATCCAATTTAAGCATTATATAATTTAAAGTTGAATTTCCGTACAATCAATATAACAAATATAAAACGGATAGTGTGTGGTTAAGTGAATATTAGAGAAAACAAGATGATATTAAAAATAGCGGAAAAGTGAAATAACCTAAAAATCCGAAATGTTAATGTGAAATCGGAAATGTAAATGTTTGGTGTTTGGTTGAACTTGTTCATTGATCCATAACAAATATATTGTCAAGATTATTTTTTCCCTTGTAGATGGAATTTTAAAGAATTGAACTTAATATTTTTCAGTCTCGCTAGAGTTTTTTACTGTACATTTCCTATGTCTGAGCGCGTAGACTCGTGATTTTGACCCGTAAGTTTTTACTTGCTGACCGTTTTTTCTAGTAAATTTAAAATCTTAGTCGTTTTTAGACATGGTTGTTAAAATTCAATCAGAGAAGGTATCTGCTACGATAGGGAATAGCAAATGTAAAATGAGTCTTCAAGAGCAGAAAATTAAAGATCCCAATGCCTGTGTTTTCACTGACACGAGTGGGTATGTGTCTAACTCCTCATATCTTGATTGGTCCAGAATTTATTCTATATTTGACAGTGATGATTTTTCCTTTGTTACTAATGACCAACATTTTTACTTGAACATATGCAATTCTCAGTTCCATTGCATTGCGGCGAGACCTCCTTTTATGCCTTATACGGACCATGTTAAGTGGGCATTGGATCACGTGGACCTTAACCAATGAATGTTTAATGATATTGACAATGTCTCTATTGCTTCGTTTGGTCTAGAAGTGTTTGTTATGGCTTATGGTTTGAAATCTCCCAAGCAGTTTTTCTCGACGAATTCCTTTCCAAATCGAATTACGACCAAGTGGTGAAATGTTGGCTGGAACACCCAACACTACTGATTCTTGTTTCACTTTTGGCATATCCAGTTTCTTGGTTCAAAGAGCCTTTCTTGTTGTTGGCAGCCATGTTTTACAGGTTATATGGCTTACCTAATTGTTCCTTATTAAAAAAGAAATGGGTTTCTGTGGAAAACCATGTTTTTCTTATAGATGATTCGTTCTACTGGGTGCAAATTATGTTTTGCAATTTACGGGCGAAAATTGAAAAATATCAGAAAATCCCAGCGAACTGAAAACCATCTTTCTACATGTCAGGGTTCGTTATGGATGCATTCTGTGCGTGTTCTTGTTTCATGGAGCTAAATTGGGATTGGAAGGAGAAATGTCCTCATGTTCGTATATATTGTGCTGATATGTGGGACGAAAATTTCATACCTCATGTTTATGAGCTTTGTGACCTGTTTCTCAAGTCAATGTACTGTAAAAATTTTAAAGTTGATGCTCCCGCATTTTTTGAAAAAGCTAGGGAACTCATTTCTAAATATGGTGACTGGTATGTAGGAGAATATTTATCTTACATAAGGATTTGGGGCAGCAATATAGTGCACTTGCTTTCGAGAATTTTTCCAGACCGAATGGTGTTTCAAGAATTTCCCTATCAGACTGTGATTGATGGGGTTTTCTCCAAGTTGACCAAACATAAGAAGAAGGCATGGCCTAAATTTCCTGTGAATCTTGGAAATCTTACGGTACATAATGCTGGTCATGCGTGTTTGTTGGGAAAGGAGATTTATGTTATGAGCTTGGGAGAGGTATTCAAAAGAATGCATGATCCGGTGGGTCTTTTGCATAATCTATTTTCTCAGGAGCATGTCAAATTTCAATATGTTCATGAAAATGAGACCGATGATTCCATGATGTGAGGAGATTCCACTTTTCAGGAGGCGATTCGTAAAATCAGTGATCCAGAGACAAAGTCACATCAGTACATGTATGAAAAGGATCTTAAGAGAAGAATTCTGCTAGAAAGAGAAAATAAATTAGAACTAAAACAAGATCTTGACAAGGAGACGACAGAATAAGAAGCGAGAGAATATTTAGCAAGTTCTATTGTTGTTGTTGCTGCTCGATCTAAGGACAAGGGAAAAGGTGCCCTTGAAGGCCCATGTAGCCCCTCTCTTTGCAGAATGGAAGATACGCTGGAGAAAGGTGTTGAACTCAAAATAAATTTTGAAAAACTGGGGTCGGAACTGTAGCTATTTGAGAAGGAGAAGAGAGAAGAAGAAGCAAGAGCACATGCAGCAAGGTTTGTTGCTGTTGTTCATGCTCAATCTAAGAATAAGAGGACAGGTGTTCTTGAAGGCCCATTGAGCCCCTCTCTTACAGCAATCGAAGATATGTCGAAGAAAGGGGAAGAACTAAAAAGAAAATTTGAAAAAGTTGAGTCTAAATTGCAAGCTAAGACAAAGTTTACTGAAGTAAATCCTAAAAGGCTGAATACTGTAGCGGTTTCTGAATAGGCTCAACTGCCAGAAGCGTGGACAAAAGAAAAGCTGATTTCTTTGATCTCAATTCGTAAGAAAGAGGAGAGGCTTCTTCAAGAATGTTCGATGTCATATATAGTTGTACAAGAATCTTCTGTGAAAAATGTAATTTTTTTATTGTCAGCTCAGATTGAGAGTCATAATACGAACGTGGAAGAAGACGCTAAGGCTATTATGAGTACCATTGTGTCATCTATCCCCAATATCCAAAGGTTTTCCATTATGTTAGATACATCATCTTTGAAGCATTGTTTTTCCAAGGTAAATTTGTCATCAATAATGGCAGCTTTAGTTGTCTCACCTATTCATAGTTCTGCTTCTTCTTTTTCATCAGCTCAGCTTATCACTACATTCCAGGACGACATTCCTTCTGTCTGTATGACTCTTCCTGAAAAGAAGGATTTTTCTATATGTGATTCCTTCATATGACTTGCTTTTACCTCTGTTTCTTGTCTTTTGAATATTGTCCCTGTTAGCATGGATATTCCTTCAAATCAAACACAAAGTGATCCTTTGGTTAGCATCCACCAACAAAGTAGTTCATCTTCTAAAGTTATCACAGATTTTGGAGAAGATGCAGTTGTATCCTTTGACAAATATTATTGGATTAAAAAGTATACAGTTGTGGTTAAAAGGGGAGGCAAGAGAGCCATAGAAAGTTTAGGCATAAATGTGAATGATATTGGTGAGGTCATATGGAAGGCAGACGCAAGTGATATGCAACAAGTGGTAGTGGACACATCAACTACCATGGGAGTTTTTGCTCCAGCTAATTTTCAATGTGTTTCACAATTAAGTTTGTCTCTTGGTTAAAAATAGAAAGAATTGGAGAAGGTGAAACACAAGTTAGCAGAAACACAACAAAGGCATGAACACCGGATTGGGTAGTTGAAAAAAGAACATGAAGAGAAAATAGAGAGATTGAAAAAGAAAGCTAAAGAAGAGAAGCATTAGCTTCAGAATGTAGAGGTTGTTAATCAGCAACACGCAGAACAAATTGTTCTTGTCAATCAAGAATTGAAACATGTCCATTTGGCCTCAAAAGGCTGTTATTTTTTCAATGTGAGACCTAAGGATTTTAAACACGTGCTCTGTAAAATACAGGAATAATTTCGACATAATGTGATATATTTGTATAGTTGCTTTGATGAGATGCCAAGGCATATACAAGAAGTTTATCAAGAATTCTAAAACTCTTGAGGATCACCATCATCGAATGAGAGTAGCATGCATTGCTTTAGAGCAAGTAAGAGGTTGGAAAAAGCATATTAAGGAAAGACCTGATGGCTTGTGAATTTTAAACAAGTTAGAGCTCAATAAAACTGAAGTTTGCATTGAGACATGGGAGGTTATATGCGATTCAGTTGAAGCTGTAGTCAATGCAAGGAAAAAGGTTTGTAAAAACATGTGGTCTGCTTCAAACAATTTGCTAACTTATTTGAGTTTACTTGTTTTGGAACCTCTCAGTGAGGCAATTTGTCCTAAAGTTCACTTGGAAGAAGTAGAAAAGTAGTTTGATCATACCAAAGAGTTGATTCAACAAATTAGTCAGTTAACGGTGAAAGAGATGGAGAAATGGATAGAAGTTCCCCATGCCTCGATAGCTCAGATAAAACTGTTCATCAAAGAATGGAAAAAAAAGACAAGGGTGGAAATTTTGTCCCAAATTTGCAAGAATGATATTTAGTTGAGGAATGCTCATTTTCAGGAAGTTAATGACATTCTGGATATATTTGGCAAATGGCGTTCTTCCCTTAATGAAAGCTAGAAACTATTTATTTGTGTAATTGCACGTTTTGGTGTGAATTTGGACTTATTGTGTAAGTCCAAGAAACAATTTTTTTTGCAATTTGTATATATTCAACACTTATATGCTAAGTTGGTAAAAATTAAGTTGAAAGAAGTAAATTTGATTTGCATGTTTGTACATTAATTGGGAATATGTTAATTTTAATTTGCATGTTTGCTGAAAGTAATTTTAACTTTGCAATTTGTTTCAGAATATGTTAATGAAATACACTTAGCTTCTAGGGTGCTGGCATCGCGACTTGAAAGACACTCTGAATTGAACTCAAAACAGTATTGCATATTAGAATTAAAGAAATGGCTCGATAATTTAAAGATTGCCCATATTAATTTTTGTATTTTGTGATTTTTGGGTATTGGGAATCAAACATACTATCTTGGACATTTCTTTATTTGAAAATAGAAAACTTTCGAGATTGGAAATGTCGCGAATTGGATTTTGCGGAATCTAAAATTGGACCATTTGTTGTGTTCGTGATTTTCGATTTCGGAAATATGACAAAATTTTATGTGTTCAAATAGGAACATGCTAGTGTTCCTATTTCCTATTTCACACTTTATTTTCGTAGAAAAAGCAAAAAATCGCAAATTATTTGGCAATTTTCTATTTTCGACATTTCGGATATCCAATTTCTCGGTATCAGAAATTGGAAAATTCAATTTTGTTAAGGTTATTTTGATATTGTACAGTTTTTGTTGAAATAATTTCATAGATTTCCAATTTTCTATTTTGGATATTAGAAAGTGGAAAGATCGTTTTTTTTAATTGTAATGTTTATTGATTTATTGGATTTCTGATATTTCAGATTTAATTATCATGAATCGCAAATGTTCGATAGTCATAATAACCTTAAGAAAAACTGGAATTTCTGGTTCTCAATATCCAATTTCGGAAATTTGGTATTGAGTTTTGAAATTATATGATTTAATTTTATTTGCAGAAATGACTTAAAAAGTGATTTAAAATACAATATTTGAAATAATTATATAGTTTTATTTAATTATAAATTTTAATTTATATAGTAAATTAAAATTTATAATTTAATTATTGCAGATTGGCGTTGTACTTATTTTTGTCATGTATCCTGCACTCATTACACATTAATGAAGGGGGTATTTCTATGCAGGTTGGCCAACTTCCTAATGTGTTGAGTTTTAATGGTGGGATTAAAGTTGATTTGGTACTAACGTCTCTACTTCCATTTTGTCCGAGACGACATTAAATTGTTGTTGTCGATGAGTCTTTTTGAGCACGTATCAGCTTTAATGGAGGACACTGTAGCTATCGAGTTAAGGGATGATTTGACGCAACGATCATTTCGTTATGTCGTTACAGTACAATTTTGCTTGGTCAGTAACTGGATGTGGTACAACAATGTTTTTTCTCTATTAATGGCCTCCTATTCATTTTAGCGTGGTGATTCGCTTAAGCTATTTCTTGCCTAAGTGATTGGGTCTTAGTTTATTGTTGTTGTTCCGTGTTTTTTTGCAGAACTGTTCTGTCTTTCTTTGTTCCATTTTGTTTTGAATCTAAACGAGCATACTATGTCCAAGCAGCGTGCCACGTCTCGTCATGCTGGTCATGGGCCACGAGGGGCGCGTGTGGCGAAGGTAGATAGTTACAACAACGATATTTCTCTGCAAGTTAAGTCCATAATAGATGACTGGGAGAGGAGGCTGGTAAACGAGAATATTGCTCGCGATATTGATGGAGTAATCCCGAATCACTATTGGATCATAAAAAACATGATGGGATTACTCATGGAAGAAATGCTAGGGAAATGGAATAATAGTAAATTGGCAATTTCAGAGGCTGCATTGAAAATGATGCAGTTAGATATGCTTATCATGGAGAGAGATATGATGGACATGTGGGAAAAATTAGCTGTGGGAGTTGATTCCTTGGCTGATGGAGGTAGGGAAAATGTCTTTATGGCTCCCGAAATGATTGTCAACCCCACTCCTATGATATTTGCTGTATCTACAGTGGCGGTTACAATTACTGATATTTTCAAAGGAGTTCAGTAATGTGATGCTTCTGTGGGGAAAGTGGATGCATCTATGGAAAAAGAAAATCCTTTTGTGGGGAAAAAAGATGCCTCTATAGGGAAAGCGGATGTTCTGCCTTTGACATGCGGTCTACCATTTTCAGACGACGAGGTGTGTGGGAATTCTCTTATGTCTGAGGAAACGCAGAACACGTAGGATCTGACTGTCACTACGAGTGGTGCTAACTCATGATATTTTTTCTCTTTCTTTTATTTTCACTTTTGGTTCCATTTGTTTACCTATAAGTTGATTATCTTATTTAGCTTTCAAGGTCTCTTCATAAACATTTGTTTATAGTAATTTTGTACTTATCCCCCCATATATCACATGGGTTATTGTGGCTCATTTGAATATGTCTATAATTTTCTATAACCTTTACTTAGGAAACAATGTTCATTTTCTGTATGATTTTTATGCTTGGTACAATTGAATCGTTCATTTTTTTGCTTTTAATGGATTAGAGTGGTTGTTACAGGACTTTATTCAGTTGACCAGAAATTTCATTTTTCTATAATATTTTGTAACTTTCAATTTTGGTCTACTTGTTGTTACTAATTAACATATATCATATATGTTCTTGTTATTGATTTTTGACAATGAGGATTCCTAATATTGTATGTGTTCAAATTATAAACTAGGCATGTTTCAAAAGACCATATGGTCTGATTTGTAGTAAAATGGACTTTGTTGGTATATGACATTGATTTTCACTGTTGATATAATGTTCACAGAAGTTATTCCTTTGCTAAGTTTATGCCTATTTTAAATTTGATCTTTGTTATTTTTCATCTCTTTAAGTTGACTGTTTCTATTATTGTCGTAGAATTTATGGCGGAACTTTGGGCCGTAAACTTGGTTTTATTTCGTTTATTTCTATTAATAAACCTAAAGTGTAAAGATTTAATATATGTGAATATCTTGATTTGGGTATATGATATTTATTTAAAGATGTAATAACAAATATTTATGTTAAAAAATACGAAGTTTACAGATAATTCAAACATTCCGTGTTTGGAGCGTGTGATATTCACGATCATTTAATGATTAACCAAGATTTTTAATCATTAAGAAACAAGGAAATATTTATACCATTATAAGAAGGCATTGATCAGGTGACAAATGTGGAGTTGATACACGATGAGATAATTTAAGGCTGAAAAGAAGTGAGGGTAAGAGTCACTTCTGCGATTAATATGATGACTTTATAGTAGAAATGGGCGGCATTATGTTGGCATTAAAGAGGAGTCTCATTATCCTGCATATTGGATTTCAAAGTCATTACTCCTCATGATTTTCAGATTTCTCCATAATGAATTCGGGCAGGTATATTGAAGAGAGTTGTCTTATCATGGTCCCGCCATGTATTTGTTTTTATTATATATGCAGATGTTTTTAAGAAAAATATGTTTCTGAAGAATGAAGCATTTTGTAAACATTTTCGTATACAACATTTGACATAGGAATAACTCGAATGTTAAGGTGACAAATGTCAAGTTGACACTATGAGATAATTTAAGATTGACAACAAGTGAGGGTAACAACCTCTTCTGCGATTAATATGATGATGTTATAGCAGAAATGGGTGCCGTAATCATGGCATTAAAGAGGAGTGTGATCCTTCTACATATTGGAATTGAAATCCAATTTCATAGGAGATAACATTATATGCGAATATATTTTCTGTTCTCAACATGCGAATATCCGAGATATCGGGAATAAGAAATCGTGAATAAGGGAAATACCCTAATAGAAATTTGAGTTTGCGGTTTCTGAACAAATCATTTGAACAAAAACTTGAATCTTCATTGTACGATATCCGAGATATCAGAAATACAAAATTGCTCATTGGTTTATTGAAGACAAGTCTCTTATGATGGTCCCTGAGCTATTTGTTTTTTCGAAAAATATGCTTTGATTTCGAAAATTACAACATAAACATTTTGTAAACATGTTACTAAAAAATCAAACATTTTGTAAATATTTTGCAAAGATTTTCGCTTACAAAATTTGACAAAAAAATAACTGGAATGTTAAGATTTCAAATCATTTGAGCAAAAAACTTGTGTCTTCTTTGTTCGATATGCGAGATATAGGAAATTGGAAATCGGGAATGCAGAAAACAACTATCCTTTCGAAACTGAACCTTTCTGACTTACCCTTGTTTGAAAATCGGAAATTGGCTATCGTGTTTTGCAAATGGAAAATTTAAAAATCATTTGAGCAATACCTTGAGTCTCGCGTTTTCGATATGAGAAATATCGGAAATGAGAAATCGCAAATAAGAGAAATAAACATAAGTAAAATTTGACTTTGCAGTTTTCAATTTTGGATTTCAGAAATTCGATTTTGTGTTTGGGAAATTGAAAAATTGAAATTTGAAAATTAAAAGTTATTGTTTATTTAAAGTTCATTTAAGGAAATAAGAGTTGATCTAAAAAATTTATAGGTTAATTATTTCGTCATATATAATAACTATCATATTTCTTATAAAATTTGAAGAAAGTTACAGTTTTATTATTTTCGTAGAACACATTATATGATTTCTTAATGTTTTATATCAATTGATTCCTTAAATCAATCTCTATTTTTATCCATTGATATAAAATGTAATGATTGATATAATATAAATCAATTGATAAAAACAAACTAAAATATATCAATCTCTATTTTTATCCATTGATATAAAACGTAATAATTGATATAATATAAATCAATTGATTAAAACAAACTGAAATAAAAGCTATAAAAAATGAAGTTAGAAATAAAAAGAGATAGATAAAAATAGACTGAAACAGATGTGGGTTATTCTAGATTTGCGATTTTCGATAGTTCGGATATCGCAAACCTCAGATTAACATTTTTGTTGAAATAATTTGGTGGATTCCGAATTTCCGATATCCGAAATGTTGGGATTCAAAAATGTGAAAGTTAAGAAATAATTTCAACAAAAAATTGAGTATTGGAAAATACATGGAAATTAGAAATAGAGGTTACCCCAAATAACCTTAACAAAAACTCGAATTTGTGGTTTGCGATAATGAATAATCGAAAATCAAAAATAGCAAATCGACATTCTTTAAGGCATCAAAAATGTTGTGTTGAGAATAGACTAAGATAAAATAGATGAAGTAGAGCTTCACAGTGCAGTAGAGAAATATGCTAAGCATATGCATCTATTCAAAGCACAATTGATGGAGTATACAAGTTAGGTCGACACAGCTACAATGATTGTTTAGATTAACAAGTGGTAAAAAAACAGTACATTTGTAGAGCAAATAATGAGAAGGTTCAACAACAATTTGCTTTTAAATACTTTGAAGCAATTAAGCTTTCCTCTTGTTTCCTACGTTGGACAAATGGATTGTCTTGCATTCGAGAGTATATGGAAAAAGAGAAAACTAGAGAAATACGAAGGCTTGCAAGAGATGTAACTCTTGATATTGCACTGAATGTGAGTCCTTGTCTATCAGTGTTTCCAATATCTATTGTAAAATTTTGTAGGGTCATACCTTGGGCTTTATGAATTGTTAAACCCCATGCCATACAAAGTGGTAGTTTCCTACGAGATCCCCTTGTTATAGGAGATATTGGAACATAAGTATGATTTAAAACATCCCATAAGGGTCCTTTGTAATAGAGGAATTCGACAACAACAAAATTTGGTAAGATAGGAGGTTGTTCATTGGACTTGTAGACAATGTCAATGACTATTCCAAGTGAGTCGTTAACAAGTCCTGCTTGAACCCATACATTAGCAGTTAACATGACTTGTTGACCAATAGCAAGAAGGACCTTTAATGGAAACTACTCGTCATCAATGGATCCCTGGCCATGTTTGTTCCTTTGTTCTGCGAAGCAATGTGCAATTGGCATATTAAGCTGTTTCAGCATGTGTTTATTGTGTAGTGCAACAGAGATATTGGTGGTATATAGGTGGATAGATTATTGAAAAGAGAAGTTTTACACATATGAAAGGTATGAGCTTGTTCTTGTCCTTAGGAGTGCCCAGTATTCAACAATTGGTGTTCCATTTCGCAGGTTTAGCAAGAGTTTCCAAAAGGAATTTTGAGAAGGGCTATTTCCTTGTTGTCGCAAAACTGTTTCTAGTGTGATAAAAGTATCAAATGTACGCCGCAAAGATGTTCCAATGGATGAGCCTGCATACATCGGGATGTCCTTTACAGGAGGCAATTTTCCAAAGTCACCAACAAGGATTATGGAACAACAACCAAATGGCATTGTACATTTTGAGGGGAAATCCTAACGTAATCGTGCATCAATTTCAGTCAACATTTTTGGTCCGATAAAGCTCATTTCATCTATGAGAATATAGCGAATATGTCGGAGTTCTTCTTGAGTTTTTCAAAGGGATTGGCCTTCAAGGGGTTGAATTTCACCAATGGGTATTCGAAGATAAGAATGTATTGTAGATGCATGTATATTAAAAGCTGCAACACCAGTTGGAGCAAGGAGAAGAAGTACGTAGCCACTTTGTTCACATGGAGTTTGTAGTGCAGATTTTAAGCAAGATATCATGTAACACCCTGGTTTTGACCCCGTTGCATTAGATGTATGTGATGTATATATTGTAATGATCATGGTGCGGAGCTAAAGACCAAGGCCCCGCCATTGATTGGTTATGCTATGTTTCAGGTTTAAATTGTCATCGATGGTATGTCGGGGCATGTGGCATACATATCAAGTGTATCNGGGGGGGGAACCCATGTGTCACCTCCCTTCATCTTACCCAACCACCTCCATTGAGAATTGCTGCTGGTGGTTGAGGCAGTTATTGTTTTTGGGGGCAGGACTGTCAGTGCTTGCCTCCACCCACAGTTGACTTCACAATGGCAAAGAAACCACCGCCATCACTCATGCAAGATACCACTCTTCTTCCATGACAGTGCTGAACCGCTCACGCCCTTCATTCATCCACTTCACCGCGCGTTATCTCCACAGTCTATTCATCCGTGCACAGAGGTCTATGTCATCCTCACACAGAAGCCATTACCTGTCATTTTGTTCATCCTCATGCACAGGCAGTTGTTCTACTGGATCCCACGCATTCAGGAGGGGAGCCGCTTATCGGTGGTCATTCACATTTTTCCCCAGAGTGGAATCGGGTATGTTTTTCCTTTGTGTTTTGGGGTCGGGTGCAAGCTTCACTCATGCATAGGCTAAGAGTATGTAATTTCTCCCCCAATGAGGGACTGTGTAAGTCTTCTCTGCTTTCTTAATTGTCCAGGACGGACTGCTGTCTGCCATATGTGGTGATTGTGTATGCTGATACATTCCTTGTTGGGACTGTCATTTTCCCATCTCATGAGTTGTGTTTGTTGTTACATTTGGGGAATGTTGTAATTCGTTTGGGAGTCATTTTGGCCACGATAGGGCCAAGAACGACTCAGGAATTGTCTCCCCTGTTAAGCTGTAATAGCTGGTTGTTTGCATGTGTGAAATGGTTGGTCTTCGGACTGTGTAGGGAGCAGGTATGGGGGCTTGGTTTGCTTGATAAACCTGGTGTGTTGGAAACCACACAGACCGAGCTAGAGGGTTGGATTTCTTCTTCACAACCCTTGAATAGCACTGGAAGGGAATGCAGGGCCTGAGGGACTGTGTAGCAGAGAAGGGACTGCTTCCTTGTGTTGGGTGTGTGTGGGTGTTTTAGAAGCCAAGATAGTTCTGGTGGAGGTGTTCTTGGCTCTGCAATGAGCTCACCAGCTTAGCATTTAGCCTTTCCCACTCCTGGATGGCCTAATAAACCCACTGTGTTGGCCTGGCTATGCTTTGTGTATCCTTGGCTATGTGTAAGCCTGCTTGTTCCCTTATTCCTTGGAGAATCATGCCTAGCTCAGGGGTGGCAGCGCCGCTGAGAGATTAAGGAGCACAATGGCCTATGGTTGGGTGGAACATTGCAGTGATGTAGCTGGTTGTGGATCGAGTTCTTCGTAAGATAAGTGATATTGTCCATTTTTACTTCTGCAACCATATTTTCTGTTAATGAATGTGATGGACATGATGAATGAATGCTTGTATGAATGTGTGATGTTTCCACTATGTCTGATAAACAATTACATCTGTGCATGATAAATGTGCATGTGTGCATGTTCTAGTCAAAGAATTTGTTTAAGCATTCTGTTTCAGCAATTATATAAATTCACATGTTCATGGGGCTCTTAGCCCGGATTGTTAGCACCATGGGGTTGCATCCTCTTCGCTGGTCGGAGGGATGGGGACGTGACAGCGTGGTATCAGAGCGCATGATTGCAGCATGGGCCTGAATGGACCACGTAGAGGAAGTGACAGAAGCATAACTTCTTTCTACCCAGCAGAGATCAAAATTTGATGACTAGAAAATTCAAAAAAATTGTCTAAGTGTTGAACAGTCAGAACACTTAGTGGTAAAGACTTCCGCTGTAGCGGAAGGGTTAGTGGGAAAAAATTCTGACGTAGCGGAAGAGCTAAGCGGAAGCATGCCCAACGGGGAACAGTTGGAAAGAAAATCGTAGAAAATTTTTCTAAGTGTTTGACGTTGTTGGAGGAAAATAGCTGATCGAGCGTCCGCCGTTGCGGATGGCTAAACGACTACGCGTCCGACGGGTAAGGATTCCGATAGTCGACGCTGCAAGAAAGTTGAAAATTTTTCTAAGTATAGAAATTATCGGCCATCGGAAGAATATAGAGGTTTGATGTTCCGCTGTTGCGGAAGCCAAAGGCACTAGACTTTCGATGCAAAAAGACTTCCGATGTCGGTCAAAGAATTAGTCATCGATCAGAAGAAGAAAGTCATTTGCACGCCACCATTTCAGAAGCCAAAAGCACTAGCCTGCCGATGAGGAGAGACCGCCGCCGGAAGAAGATGGTGTTTTGCGTGCCGCCATTTCGGAAGCCGAAAGTACTAAGTCTTCCAACGAGAAGCAACTGCCGACGCTGATTAGAGTGTGCCATAGTAGATTTGGCCGCCGATCGAGAGAAGATTGAGGATGTTGGGCAGCCGTTGTGGCTGCTGAGGAAATTAATTTGTCGACGCAAAGAAGAAAGATGACCCGATCGTCGATGAAAAGGAAGTTTGAAAAATTGAAATTTTTTTTAAAGTACAGAAAACGTCGGAAAACTTTAGAAGATTGGACCGCTGACGCGTCGGATGAATTTAGTGGATTGAACATCCGTCGTTGCGGCTGTCCAATGGACTACCCTTCCGAAGGGTTAGAATATCCGATTTCCGACACGATAGTGCTTAGTGCACCCGACAGCCGATGTACGTCAGAAAAATTTAGCTATTTCGACCGCCAATACAACAGAAGAAGTTAGTTGTTTTGATTTTCGATGTACAACAGAGAAGTCAGTGGTTTGGGCTGCCGAAACGTCGGATCAATAGTGGAAATGAGAGTCGATTCTGCATAAGGAAAAGTGACAGCAATTTCATGTTCCAGATTGCGCGAAAGCCCCCTTGACCCCCATTGTGCCCCTCAGACAGACGTTATTTGATGAAGAAAATCTTGTGTTTGGGCAAATTTGTTATTTTATGATTATTCTAGGAGAAGGTAAGTGATTCTGATTTATATCAATGTTATGCGTATAACATTTGTTTTATTAACACGTTTGCAGAATCATAGTCACCTTCAAGGGAAGTATTCCAGGTAGTGTAGTTGATAAGCCAGAGGTGGTTCAGTCATGAGAACCCATGATGGGTATGATGCTCGGGATTCTTACGAGCGAGCAGAAGATTCCATGGGAGAAAATGTCCATAATAGAAATGATGACATTGAGTCTAATGGAAGGAGATTCCAGGAGACACCGTCAGATGTTGCAGCCACGATGAGAAGCTTGATCAAGGCCTAGGAAGAGCAGCATCAGTTGAATGCTATAATGTTACAGAGTTTGACAGACTTACAAAGAAAGATAGATTCTGGACGAGGTATAGCAAGACCAGAAGGCAGTAAGAGCAGTACTAGGAGAAGGAGAAGGACTTCTAGTGGATCATCTGATTCTGAAGGATCCAGCGGGGATTCAAGTTCTTCTTCTCATAAAAGAAAAAGAAAGAGACACCATAGGGATCGCTCTCGAGATGAATTTAAGAAAGATAAACCTCCTACGTTTGATGGTGAGGTAAAGACTGGACAAGAGGCCGAAGCTTGGCTTCTTAGGATAAAGAAGTACTTTCAAGTGCATGACTATTCAGGAAACATGAAGGCAAGAGTTTCCATATTCAATCTAAATGGAAGAGCATCCATTTGGTGGGAACACTTCAAGCAAGTGAAGAGGATCAATGAAAGGAGACTTAAGTGGAAACAGTTCAAGAAGTATTTCAAGCGGAAATACCTCTCTGACAGGTATTATGATGACAAGATTAAGGAGTTTCATGAGTTGAGATTGGGATAGCAGACCATGGAAGAATATGCAAATAAGTTTTTGGAGCTGTTAAGGTATGTCCAATACATCAGAGATGAAAAAGTGAAGATCCAGTATTTTTTGAGTGGATTACCTCAGTCTTACAAAGATAGAATTGAGTTTTATGAACCTAGAACTCTTGAGGAAGCAATAAAGAAGGCTAAGTATTGCTATGAGCAAAGAAAAGGTAAACCTGATTACCATAAGGCATGGAAGGACAAGAAGAACGAGAAGTTTGACCAAAGGAAGAAAGGTTTCAAACCTTCTAGCTTCAGGAATCAGCAAAAGCAGCCATCTCAAGCTGCAAGTAAGCTAGTTGGAGTGACCAGAGAAAATCCTAAAGATCCACAACAGAATAGAGGGCCACTTCAATGTTGGAAATGTGGAGGACCCCACATGCACAGAAATTGTCCACTCGAGAATGAGAGTGTAAGGCCAGCTTATAACGTTCAAGAAGCAGAGACAGTGGGTCACGTAGCAAGGGCAATCCCTAGGATCTATGCAGCACTGGAGGACCACCAAGAAGATCACCAGTCAACTGTGGTTGAAGTAGCAGGTAAGATTGTTGAACAATCTATTTCTATTTTGATTGACCCCGGTTCTACACATAGTTACATCACTCCTAGAGTAGTGGAGATTTGTGCTTTTAAGAAAGTAAAGCATAAGAAGTCTTGGTTAGTTCAGCTAGCCACTGGAACTAAGAGGAAGGTTAGTGAAGTGGTAGAGAAATGTCCATTGGTCATGAATGGGTTGGTCACTTGTGTAGATCTGAATGTTCTACCACTTGGTTCCTATGATGTTCTCATTGGAATGGATTGGTTAGAAGCTCACAGGGTAAAGCTTGACTGTTACAATAAGACTTTTGAATGCATGAATGAAGAAGGGAACCTAGTAGTTGTGAAAGGTATTCCAAAGGTGATTTCAGTACGGCAGGTTTCGGTAATGCAGTTAAAAAAGTTCTGTAGGAAGGGTTGCCAGTTGTATGCAGCTCATATTTTGGAGGCATCAAGAGATGAAACTCCTAGGTTGGAGGACTATCAGGTGTTACAGGAATTCAGGGATGTGTTTCCTGATGAGATTCCAGGGCTTCCTCCAAAGCGGGACATTGATTTCACTATTGAACTTGTGCCAGGAGTGACACCAGTGTCCAAGGCACCCTACAGGATGAGTACACCGGAGATGCTAGAGTTGAAAATGAAACTGCAAGAGTTGTTGGAAAAGAAGTATATCTGACTGAGTGTGTCTCCTTGGGGAGCACCAGTTCTGTTTGTAAAGAAGAAAGATGGCACACTCAGGTTGTGTATCGATTACAGACAATTGAACAAGGTTACTATGAAGAATAAATATCCTTTTCCTAGGATTGATGACCTCTTTGATCAAATGAGAGGAGCAAAGGTATTTTCCAAGATTGACTTGAGGTCTAGTTACCATTAGGTGAGAATCAAGGATGAAGACATTCATAAGACAACCTTTAGAACAAGGTATGGGCATTATGAGTTTGTCGTGGTACCATTTGGTCTCACAAATGCACCAGCTACATTTATGTGCCTTATGAATAGTGTCTTCAGCAAGTATTTGGAAAAGTTTGTTCTTGTTTTCCTTGATGACATTCTTGTTTATTCTAAGAATGAGGAAGAGCATGAAGAGCATTTGAGATTGACATTGCAATTGCTCAGGGAGCATCAGTTGTATGCGAAACTGAGCAAGTGTGGCTTCTATAGAGATAGAATTTAGTATTTGGGTCACATTATCTTAGAGGAGGGTATATCTGTGGACCTTGAAAAGATTGAAGCCATTATGAACTGGACTACTCCAAGAAATGTGACAAATGTGAGATCTTTTATGGGACTTGCAGGATACTACCGGAGGTTCATTGAGGGATTCTCCAAAGTTGCACATGCTATCACTTCTTTGTAAAAGAAGGGGATGAAGTTCGAATGGACATCGAGGTGTGAAGAAAGTTTCCAGAGGTTGAAGAATATTCTCACTAGTGCACTAGTATTGAAAGTTGCAGATCCAGAGAAATATTTTGTGGTGTGTACTGATGCATGTGGACAAGGGCTTGGAGGAGTCCTTATGCAAGACAACCACGTGATATTTTATGAGTCAAGAAAGATTAAGGAACATGAGAAGAACTATGCCACTCATGATCTAGAGCTTGCAGCCATAGTACATGCTCTCAAGATGTGGAGGCATTACTTGATGGGTAGAAGATTTGAGCTCAGAACAGATCACTGTGGACTGAAGTATCTATTTGATCAGCCTACTCTGAATGCTAGGCAAGCAAGATGGCTGGAGTTTTTATGTGAATTTGATTTTGAAATCAAGCACATAAAGGGAAAAGAGAATAAGGTAGCTGATGCACTCAGCAGGAAGGTGCTAGAAATGCATGTGGCATCTCTTAGTATTTTCCAATCAGATTTGAGGCAGTAGATTGTCAATCATGTTGCTGGAGATGAATTATATGAGCAGGTAAAAGACAAATTGCAACAGAAAAGTCTTGAGAAGAGATATGAGGGATATAAATTGGAAGAAGATGGAATTCTCACTTATAAAGGCATAATTTATATTCCGAATGTAGCAAGTATGAGGAGAGTTGTTATGGATGAAATCCATCAAACTTCGTATTTTGGTCACCCAGGATATCAGAAGACAATTGCTACAGCCAGAAAGCAATACTTTTGGCCAGGAATGAAAAGGGACATGGCTGAATACATTTCAAGGTGTATGAAATGTCAACAGGTAAAGGTTGAGCATCAACATCCAGCAGGTTTGTTGCATCCTTTGCCAGTTCCGGAATGGAAATGGGAAGTTATTTCCATGGATTTTATTACACGATTACCAATGACTTGGAGACAACATGATTCCATCATGGTTGTGGTAGACAAGTTGACTAAGGCAGCAGATTTTATACCGGTTAAGTCTACGTATGAGACTGGCGACATTGCGAGGATCTTCATGAAGGAGATATTCAAATTGCATGGATTGCCGAAGGCAATAGTCTCTGACAGAGATGTCAAGTTCACTTCCAACTTTTGGAAGGGGTTGTTTGCAGATTTGGGTACAAAGCTAAACTTTAGCACTGCATACCATCCTTAGACAGATGGTAAGACAGAGAGAGTTAATCAGGTGCTTGAAGACATGCTTCACATGTATGTAATGGACAAACCAACCAAGTGGGAAGATTTCTTACAATTGGTAGAGTTTGCTTATAACAATGGACAGCAGGCATCCTTGGGGATGAGTCCATATGAAGCTTTGTATGGAAGAAGGTGTAGGACACCGGTGACTTGGGATAATCTAGTGAACAGGTTTGTGCTTGGACTAGAATTGCTCAAGAAAATGGAGCAAGAGGTTGTAAAGATCAGGAAGAAGCTGAAAGCAGCACAGGACAGACAGAAAAGCTATGCAGATAAGCATAGGGTGAACAGGGAGTTCAGTGTTGGGGATCATGTTTAACTTAGAGTGAGGGTAAGGAAGAGTTCCTTGAAGCTTGGAAGTTGTGCCAAGTTGTCACCTAGATACTATGGGATGTTTGAAGTGCTTGAAAGAATAGGGCCAGTTGCATACAGACTTGGATTTCCTGCTAGCACTAGGGCTCATAATGTTTTTCATGTTTCTTTGCTTAAGAAATATGTACATGATCCTAACCATGTGATAAATTGGGATGTGATTCAGGTGGAACCCGAGGGAGAGTTCCGAATCGAGCCAATGCGCATCCTCGACAGGAAGGTCACAATGCTCCGGAACCGGGCCATAGGATAGGTAAAGGTGCAATGTGAGTACTACA
>LPNX011086842.1:118055-136931 GCA_001517045.1 Pseudotsuga menziesii | reverse complement strand
ATCCTTGGCTATGTGTAAGCCTGCTTGTTCCCTTATTCCTTGGAGAATCATGCCCAGCTCGGGGGTGGCAGCGCTGCTGAGAGATTAAGGAGCACGCTGGTTTATGGATGGGTGGAACGTTGCAGCGACATAGCTGGTTGCAGATTGAGTTCTTCATAAGATAAGTGATCTTGTCCATTTTTACTTCTGCAACCATATTTTCTGTTAATGAATGTGATGGACATGATGAATGAATGCTTGTATGAATGTGTGATTAATCCACTATGTCTGATAAACAATTACATCTGTGCATGATAAATGTGCATGTGTGCATGTTCTAGTCAAAGCATTCATTTAAGCATTATGTTTCATCAATTATATAAATTCACATGTTCATGGGGCTCTTAGCCCGGATGGTTAGCGCCATGGGGTCGCGTCCTCTTCGCCGGTTGGAGGGATGGGGACGTGACATATCAAGTAGGATTTTCCAGTTCCTATAGTACCTTGAATCACCATTTTCAGTGATGGAGAGGATGTAGTGTTTATAAAATGAGAAATGACAAAATCAAAGGCCATTACATAAGTAATTAGATTAATTGGACAATGATAAGTTGTCTTCATGTAGCTTCGCGGACAAGTGATTGAGGTCAATAAATGATGTTGTTGTATGATGCAAGTTGTTGGTTATATTGTTATGTGTCCAATCATTATTTTTGTCAAAATCATGATGTCCAAGCATTTCAAGATCATCAATTTGAATGTTGTTTCCTGTTCGCATTTGAGAGAGAAGTTCCCATTCATCCATGTTATTGGACAAGGGAAAGTTAATAGCATCGGAGTTTGAATCATCGGATAAAGGTGTACAGGGTTCTTCTTGTGCATGTTCAACATGCCAGATAGTATATGTGCCTTTTATTAAATTGAGCACATAGATCTATGGACAAACACACAACTCACAAAATAGATCACACAATATACTTCGCAATTGAAGAATGAAACAGTGCAAAAATGGCTTGCAGCTGTGAATGCTTTCATTAATAAAAAAAGTAATCAGATAATAATTACAATGAAGTACAATGGCTTTACTAGCCACATGAAATTCGAATCCATATGAGGAAATTCGAATTGACAGACTCTACTTGACTGTAGGTTACTGAGACCTTGTCTAAATCACTATCAAAGGACTCAATAGTTAACTGACCTTGTCTAAACCATAACCGGAGTTCATTGGAGCTCTAAAACACAACTCAAGTGTTACATTCAGTGTTGACTAAGGCTAACTGACTGTGGTAGGTGAGAAATGCACCCCTCCTAAGTGCAATCATGTAAACCCAGTACTAACTGAATGTAGAGGACTAGAACTGAATGCAATTGACTCCTAACTTATCTTGACTAGTCATCAACTGAATTGAACTGAACTTGGTTGATTTCGGCACTCCCAGTGGCTCCTAAATTGTAGGGATTGGTCTAGGAGGCTCCTAAATTGACGCAATCAAGTGCAATCAGTGGCAGTAAGCCTCAATTAATGTTACCCACACTTTAGTAACTGAAACATTTGCCCCAATTAGGTCAAGTGGATCCAATGGTGCTAATGACTAAAAATAGACTAGATGGACTCCCGATTTAGACATGACTCCTGATTTAGACATATGACCAAATTGGACAAGGGAGGATTAATAATCCTAACACCCCCCCTGAATGCTAACATGGACAATCTGTGGGCCCTGGTAACTAAGACTATAGGTCACCCATTACATCAAGTAAAATAAAGTAAGTGCTGAATACAAGGAGTTGGGGAAAAAACCACATGGGAAAAAAGCCCCCCCTCTATCTAAGCAAGTAGAATCTAGTCTCAAGTTTGAAAAACTTGAAAATATGTTGCTTCAATCTTCATCTCTGTGAGGTAGCGAAGCAGCATGCATGGTGTGTTGTGCACATGTATTCTGGGGCCTAGCATGTACATTTCTCCTTCTTCTCCAAAAATGATGATGGAAGCAAGAAGGAATGTAATCTTTGTCTCTTGCTGAATGAAGAGGTGTATGATCGTATCCATTCTTATGAATGTAGTGAGACTGAGCCCTTGCCATATAGAATCTTACGGGGAGTCTATTGCATCTCTTTGAAGGAGGTAAGATTTCATGGCACAGGGCAAGGGTCTTTCCTTTCTGAGTGTCAGGTAAGTTTCCAGTCATCTTCCTAGCTTTCAGTTTGGAAGTAGGGACTGAATCTAGATCTGAGTCACCCTGAATATCAATCTCATAAACTGATAAAGATGGATATGCAATACTAGTAGAAGTTGTAAAATAAGTAGATGCAATTATTTTACCTTCCCTTGCAAGTGGTTTCTGAGAGTGCACTGGTTCTGAAGGAGGCATGAAATGTGAGAACTCATATGCTTTTGAAGCATGATTTGTAGTCTCCTTTTCTATGATTCTCCTAGTAGAGATATCTGTGATCTCCACTGAGTCAGGACCAAAGATCACTCATTTTGGAGATCCAGTATGGGTCATCTGATAGACAGATAACAGGTTTGAAGCTAGGGAGGGAACAAATAGCACATCTTTGAACCTTCCATGTTCAAGCTTGACAAAGCCCTTCCATTTTGTTTTGAATTTATTGTTATTTCCCATCTAAATACCAGGATGATCAAAGGACTGAAAAGAAGAGAATGATTCTCTGGATGCAGCCATATGGTTGGAAGCTCCAGATTAATGAGGAGGACATGTGTCAATGTGTAACAAACCTTCAGTGCATGGCATTTCCTTTGGTATTCTTCTTCATCTTCTTCTTCTTTAGAGTCATCCTTCCTTGTGCTAGCAGGTACAAAAATGTTATGTTTCTTCAAAAGAAGAGCCATTTCATCAAGTTGTCTTCTCATACAGGAGCTTTTTGAATGAAAGCCCCTTCCATAGTAAGAGAATAGGACCTTGCCTTTGCCATTGTTCTTGCTTCTCTTTGAACCTGAAGGCTCTTTTGAATGCTCTTTCTTCCCATGAGACTCATCTCTTTGTTTCCCTTTGTCATTCACTACCTTATCTCCTCTTGTAACCAGAGCTAGATCTTTGTAATATCAAATGATCCCCATTTGTATCAATTTATCATTCTCAGAAATAAGAGATTGGATGAAGGCGTTAAGAGTGGGAATCTTCCAATTTAGAGTAGTGAGCCTTATTGTTTGGAAGGTGGATACAAAGACTAAGTAGTCTGCATTGAGCTTTGTGAGAATGGAAAGGATGAGCTGATCTTCATCCTTCTCCACTTTGCATTACTTCAACTGATATATCAAGTTATTGAACTTTGTGAAGAACTCATTCAGTGATTTGAAGTTGGATGGATTAAGAGTGATCAGATCATTTTCTAGCCGGCGGATCACCATCTCATCCTTATTATCAAATAAGGAGGAAAGCTTGTCCCAAACCTCCTTGGGAGTCTTCAATCCTTGGATGTGGAATCAAAGATCTCTAGAGACCGAGGAGAGCAAGTTTCCATGGGATTCATCAAGCCTATTCAAGTACTTTTATTTGTCATTATATAAAGCTGGCACTTCCTCTGTTTCTTCTATGAGTCTGAAGAGTTGCTTGGTGTGGAGCATTACCACCATGTATTCCTTGCACTGGTGATAGTTGAAGGGAGTGAGAGGCTCTACTGGATGAGCCATTTTGAATGCAGTAAGACTGAGCTGCTGTAGCGAATGCAGTGAGAAGAAAGAGCTGCTTGTAGCGAATGCTGTAAGAAAAGATAATAACCTGTCACACATTCAAACATACAAATTAAGGTCGACAGTCTGCAATTTTGGAATTTTCTTCACACCCAGCATAGTTGATCAAGAAATATTGATCAACAATTTCCTAACTTGGGATATTAAGTGGTAAATTCTTTGCTTCTGGTGCAGTACTGGAAGGAGCAATTTGCTCAAAAAAATGATCCACCTGGAGATCTAAGGAGGAGAGGTGTCTTGTCCACTGAGGCTCTGATACCATATTAAATTGAGCACATAGATCTATGGACAAACACACAACTCACAAAATAGATCACACAATGTACTCAGCAATTGAAGAATGAAACAATGCAAAAATGGCTTGTAGCTGTGAATGCTTTCATTAATAAAAAAAGTAATCAGATAATAGTTACAATGAAGTACAATGGATTTAATAGCCACATGAAATTGGAATCCACATGAGGAAATTCAAATTGATCAACTCTACTTGACTATAGGTAACTAAGACCTTGTCTAAATCACTATCAGAGGACTCAATAGTTAACTGACCTTGTCTAAACCATAATTGGAGTTCACCAGAGCTCTAAAACACAACTCAAGTGTTACATTCAGTGTTGAATAAGGATAACTGACTATGGTAGGTGAGAAATGCGTCCCTCCTGAGTGCATTCATGTAAACCTAGCGCTAACTAAATGTAGAGGACTAGAACTAAATGTAATGGACTCCTAACTTAGCTTGACTAGTCATCAACTGAAATGAACTGACCTTGGTTGGTTTCGGCACACCCAGTGGCTCCTAAATTGTAGGGATTGGTCTAGGAGGCTCCTAAATGGATGCAATCAAGTGCAATTAGTGGCAGTAAGCCCCAATTAGTGTTCCCCACACTTTCGTAACTGAAACATGTGCCCCAATTAGGCCAAGTGGACCCAATGGTGCTAATGACTAAAAGTAGACTACATGGACTCCCGATTTAGACATGACTCCTGATTTAGACATATGACCAAATTGGACAAGGGAGGATTAATAATCCTAACACATTTAATCTGTTTCCAATGAGAAATAATTTCAGAAGTTTTTGTTCCAATATCGTGAGGGATAGAACAAAAATATTTGTATAGAAGAAGTTCACTCCAACAAAACGGTTCAAAATATGAGGAGTCAAAGGCAGGAATGGAAAGGAATTGTGGATAGACTCTAACAATTTTGTGATGCAAGTTTTGTTTCCATGGATTTTTTTCCTATTAGCAGAGAAAGACCAAGAACGAGCAACTTCAAGTAGGGTTAAATGTTCAAGAGATAGTGATCTTTGCATGTATGAAAATATAAAGGGCGGAGTTGGAGGGATGTTATTAGTGCCATTACAAACACGTTGGAAGGCACTTTGACTTACATTGAGTGAAAAGAAGTGACGGATAGAAAGAACAAATGGAAGTTTTTGCAGCATGTGACATGTCTCTTGTGCACTAATATCTCATTCTGCAACTATTTGGGAAAGCAATTGTTTGATTGGCTGAAAAATGGGACCGTCACTTGGTGCTGCATGTGCAAGGGGAGAGAGAATTGCATGGTAGCTTTCTTATTTTGGATCTGCTTTTGATGCATACTTTGAGATGTATTTGAGGACAACATGTTTACAAAGAACAGGTTGGAAATCAACATTAGCCCTCCATATTGAAAGCATGATAGGGTTGTGAATATTGAGAAGAGAATCATTTCTTGCAGGATTGTATGTTTTACATCCATTTGCATCAATGAATAATGAAGAAGCAGCTTGGAGCTCATATGGAAAACCATAGCGACATTTCACAGATGTTCCTTTTTTGTGAAGGCAAGTTGATTCTGAACATCTAGTGTGTCTTTGAACAAAATTTACAAGTTCTTCATAGTCAACTAAGTAGTTTGATGCAAATATGGATGGTGATGGAAGACTGCATGGATCATATTCTATAGAATGATGCAACCTTGATGTTGACAAGTGAGTATCACGAGGATTCCAAGCTATAACATATGTGTCAATTTTTTTTTTGCAACTTCAACTGCAACAATATCTCACCAATCTAAAGTGTCCATACTTGGTGCATATGCCAACCAAATAAAACCATGAATGTCTATCGATCCTCAATGTTTCCATTCATACTTGCATCGAAGGAAAATGAATATATTAGAAATGAAAATCTATAAAGTGAAAAATACAAAGAGAAAAATAAGAAGGAAGAGATCGTAAAATACCTGCACCAAGAATACGTTATATGAAACCTTTTTCAAGCACCTCTTGAAGGAATGTATTGAATCTATTGTGCACGTATTGTGATGTAATATGTGGATTTGATATGATGTTGTGAACTTTGCATTGGTAGTCTTGAGCTAAACTGGTAGAATGTGTAGCATGCATCCAAGCATGCAAATCTGGCCATTTTGTATCAGCTGCACTAAGGGTAAATAAGAAAGTTGGTGTACCTTGTTGATTGATCATATTAGTCAGTTCAGCCCTAATTTTGTTCCAATATGAGCGTGTTCCACATAATGGAGATCCAAACCTCACGACCCGCTCACCAATTTTCTGATTAGGCATGTGTTGCAATTGGTTGACAAGTTCAAGTATTCTCGAAGGTAGTGTATCTTCAAGATTAGTTTTGACAAAAATAGAGGCTGTAGCATTACTCCGATGATGCATAATTACATTGTATATGTAGTAGCAGAATCGAGGATGTTGCCCAAATCTGTTTTCATGATAGTGAATTAGGTGAAGTGCATATTCGTGCATATCAACCTCATGAATGCGTGGTTGTTTAAGAATTGTTGTACCTATGGGGAACAAAGTTGGAAAATCCATGGAACAACGTCCTTCTGTGTTGTACTCATTGATAGGTGAAATGCCTATAGGAGGCCACTTATTTGAAGGTGGTAGTGGAGTATTTGGTATATGTAACAACTGTCTAATTTCTTCAACTTCAGTTCTAGCATTAGGTTATGTTGAAATAAATGAGGAGGATTCGATATCATAGGGTTGAAATGAATTTTGCTGTTCAACTATAGAGGACATGCTTTCCTGATGAGATAATGTATCATTGCTATTAACATGCGAAATCCAAGGTGAAATGTCTGTTGAGACAAGAGGCAGTGAAGATAATGCAACTAAGTTGACATGTACATCCTTGTATTATGGGTTGTTTGCCATTTTTTATTCAAGGGCAGCAAGAACACATGTACAACTAACAAACAGTTCATATGGATTGTTTGTAGAGTTTCATTTGCGAACAACAAGGATGTCAAGTTCTGATATTAAATGGGGCAGGTATTTGGCAATATTGGAAATGTCTTGAGGGAAGCAAATAGTTTGTCCAGAATATTTATATTAACCACCATGAGCATGTGTAACTTGTAAAACTAGGTTAGCATGACTAATCAACATTTCTTCAACCAGTGTAAGTGTTGCGAGTACAGGTGGTTGGATGCCTGGATCCATATTTTTTTCGAATGAAAAGCGTTCGCCTTTTTGTTCTAGAATACAACGAGAACAAGTATATGCATCATGGTTTTTTTTCGTTACAATACTAGGATAGCATTATTTGCAAATTGAGCAAACATGCATATCATGCAGTTGGTCCATTTTTTTACGAAATCCTTGATGTGCATCATTGAGGCGAGTGCTTGATGGATTTAGCATAGATGGTTGAAGCAAAGGTTTGTTGGAAGGTTCGGGAAGAGAAACTAGACAAGACATATCCACAGGTAGCCATGCAACTCTGTAAAAAAGACATTGTCTCTTGTTGTTTTTATCTCTGTTCTTTGCATATACAATTATTCTTCGCATTGGCTTGTTCATTGCCATGAGTTGGCATAATGGCTACAAGAAAATTGTTAAATTGTTAAATGCAAATTTTTTCGGTATAAAGCAAAAGACAAAAAGCAAATATTAACTCATTTCATATAGGTAACCACGAATAAATAAATAATAAGCAAATAAACCATAATTTAATTTACATGAGATCAATTGTAATTTTCTCAAAATTTCGTGTATCGGAAATTGGGAAGCCAACAAATTATTTCAACAGAAACAAGAGTGTACGAGTCATTGGTTTCTGATATTTTCTCTGGTTTCTGGTTTCCCTTATTCGATAATGATAAATTGGAAATAGGAAATCAGAAATAATTTCTTTTCTTCTCGATTTTCGATATCGAAAATATCGGGTATCGAAAATCGCGAAGCCAACAAATTATTTCAACAAAAACATGAGTTTTCGAGTATCTGGTTTTTGATGTCGAAAATATTGGAAATTATAAATAGCGGATATGCAAAATAACCTTAACAAAATCTCAAATTTGTGGTTTTCCATATTCGATAATTGGAAATTTGAAATAGGAAATCGGCAATCTTTAAGGAAGACAAAATGTTGAAGTTTTTCAGCCATACAGTTGAAGTTTTTCATGACATGCCCCAAGGAAAAACATGACTCTGTTTTCCTATTGGAAATTGACTTAGTGTTCAAATACAAATACTCCTTGAAATTCACTAAGACTTAAAACCATTTTCATTATATGCTCGTTCAGACTTAAGATTGAAAATGGGTGTTCAATAAGTTTTTTCAAAACCACTCTCTTTCTTTTAGAAGGTAAAAACCAAAGCAATAGTAATTTTTACGGGTTTATGTCCAATGAGCTAAGAACCCTTATCACATAGTAGGATAAAACAATGGTGTAGACATAGCTTGGCATGTTCTTGAATATTTTATATGCAAAACAAAGTAAAAATATATTATTGAATTTATAAGCTAAAGAAATCATATAAGACAAAAAAATAATATGTTGCTACAAGTTAATAGTGATAGCAGTGATTGCAGTGATCACATTAACACAGAGTCAGAGAAAATATTGTGAGGATCATTTATTCGAGTGACTCATTCAACTCATCATTTATTTGGTTCTGAATCTGTATCTCAGACGACATCCACAAGTATCAACATTTAGGATTGTAGAAATCCTATGTCATATGTTTTCCAATAACTAACATTTCGAATTTTAGAAAATTTACGTGTGAAAATAACGAACATGTCATGACCCTATTTTTTATTTTGCGACATATACAGAAATCCTATGTGTTCAAATACAAACATGTCCATGTTCCTAGTTCCAATATTCGATACTTCCTATTTCCGAGATTTTGGAATTCGAAATTTTTGCTTATGTTATTCCTCCACTAAGTTCATGCCTATTTTAAATTCTCTCTCTGTTATTTTTCATTGGTCTCTGTGTAAATTTCACAGAAATTTGGTGTCTAAACTTGGTTTGAAAGAATAGTTTTTAATTTCATTACCTAAAACAACTAAATGAAGAACTAAGCAGACATAAGTTAATATTTATATATAAATGTAATTTCAGAAATTGGGGAATTGGAAATCGGGATATAGGGTGTTCCTGATTGAAAAACATAGTTATTAAATTTTGAGAAATTAATAACAACAAGCACAAATTTCGCAAAATTGGAACTTAGGGTGTTCACTATTGAAAAAACATAGGATTTTTGGAATCGGAAGTATAAATGATTTGCGGTGAAGTTGCTGATGAGGTAATTTCAACCATGAAAATTACAACTTTTAGGTGTCCAATTTCAACAATTGTTGCTGATTCAGTTGACAGAAGACGCATGTCTTTTCCGGAGATCATCAAAACATTCGTTACAGACAACTTGAATAAACTTATATATTTATGTATCAAGTGAAGTTGCTGATGATGTATTTTCAACCATCACAATTACAACTTTTAGGTGTGCATTTCTGGAGAATGTCTCTATTCTAATTAAAAGAGTAAGAAGTAATTGTTTCTTGCAGATTCTCTAGACTATTACAGCAATTGATGTTGACTCAGTTGCGAGAAGACATAGGTATTTTGTTGAGATGCCCATGAGTTGGTTTTCAGCTTCATCAAAATAAACCACACCATGAAGATTTCCAGTTACATCTTCCAAGTCAACCTTTAGGATATATCGGTAGTCACATTCAACAAAATCCCCATCACATTTACCACAATGCCAAATGTCTTCAACTTTGTCAGCAATCTTTTTCATGCATTGTATACCATCAAAAAAAACAAGACATGCAAGGAAATGAAAGTCATCCATGTTAACATTTGTGATTGCCGCAAGAGAATACCAAACAACTTTTTCAAATGCTTGAAGAGTTTGTAGCTCATTGATGGTAATGACTTTTCGACAAGCAGAATTAGAGGCACTGAATTTGTGACTCAAAGACATAGATGCTAAACAAAATCCATTGTCATTCAACCATGTTTGGAGAATTGATGTTTGTTCAATATTTGGTTTTATAAATATAGTAGAGTTCAAAATAATGCCAACAGATTTTCCATTAAAATCTATAACACGGTCACCCTTGATGACTACTGTTGGAGGAGTAGGTAAAACGCAAAGGTTGGCAAGTTCAACTCCTTGATTTTGGAAATGCTATCCCCAAAGTGTTATGTCAATACTGTACCCTAGCATTTCACGAATTCCAATGGTTTGCCTAACAGTTTCAACACCATCTCATTTTCCTATCGTGGATGTAGGTGAAACTGAAATGACATGTCCAAGAAGGTCCACCATGGAATTTACTGGTATAGTTTGAATCTCCTTAATAGTTTTAAAGTTAAAGTAACTTAAAGGTATTAAGGTATATTCATCTAAGCATGTTTGAATGGTTGAATTAAAACCTAGAAAAATATCGTTATGGCTTTTAAAATGGTTGAAAACTGGGTTGGATGCTTTAATTGTGCCATTTGATACAATGTAGACTATTCCAATTTCTACTTGGTCATACAAAGAGAGTACCAATTCATTGAATGCAGATATATGTATTTCATTGTGTGAAGCATCAACAAGGTCAAAACCAAACACTTTTCCAGATCCTCGTTGGTTTCCATATTCATGTATGTTTGTCTTGGTAGTAACTCGCCCTTGAATGTTCCAAACTTTGGTAGAAGAGGAGAGTGATGTGAATGGGATAGTCGATCTAGCTAAGCAAGGGTTTTGATTTATTGAGCTAGTGTTTAGTGGAACAGAATCACTACTTTGAGAAGGATAAGCTATAGGTAAGTGGTAAGGTGCAGGATCTCTAATAATTTCTGCATCCACTTTCACAACCTCCAGTGTAATCAATGTGATAGTCCTATGAGATGAAGTATATTAGACATGAATGCGAGACAAACATTGAATCCATGAGCAGTGTGAAACTGATTTAGAGGAAAAGAGAGAGGAAATTGAACGTACGTTATATTACGTACAATGTTGCATGAACATTGGTTAATTTTGATTATAGTTCCTTGTTTTAGATGTCCATTTTCTACAAGATGATTATATATAACTAGAAGAAGTAGCTAATGCTTGTGAAGGTCATCCGAAGTAGAGATTCAGAACCGAATAGATGATGAGTTGAGTGAATTCACTTGGTTTAACGTGGAGACCTGTACGAACAGAGAAAGGTTGACAGCACCATGTAGAAATAGTGAAATAGAATCTTTAGTTAGCATAGTATCCATAACGTAATGGTTATTTTTTCCTGTGAAACGAAACAGAGAATGAAAATATAAAAAAAAATTGGAATGTAACGTAATCATTTGTCCAGTATAAAATGGATATATAAAAACAAAATTCTTTGCATTAACATATTTCATTGTTCTGGTTGTTGTTATTCATTAACATATTTAATTACTCTTGTTTCAATCTGTTTAAGCTATAAACGTATCAAGTAGAAATCGTATATGTTGAAATACGAAGATGTCCATTTTCCTATTGCCGATTGTCAACATTTTGGAATGCAGAAATGTATGTCCTATGTTTTCCAATAAGGAAATGCTATATTCTGATTTCCGATTTTGCAACTTAACCAGAAATTCGATGTGTTCAAATAGGAACATGTCAATGTTCCTATTTTGGATTTCCGACATTTAGAATTGAAAATGCCCAATTTTACCTAATTTAAACTCAGGCTCAAACAAACCAAAGATCCTAAATGAAAAAACTCATACCATTTTTTCTCACAAGTGTATTGATCTGATTTCCGATTTTCAGATGCGGAAATCGAAAAAGCATTTGTCTCATTTATTTTTACCTTATTTCCCTATTTCCTATGTGTGGATACATTTGAATAAATAACATTTGAACTCAAATACATTTTGAATCTGTTTATGTTTTACGAACTCAAAAAAGCATATTTTTTTTATTTTAGGACATTTACGATTACATAAATGGTATGTTTTATGTTTTTGACATTTCGGATTCCAGAAATTGTACGTGTTCAAATAGGAACAAGTGCATGTTCCTACTTTAAATTTCCAACATTTCGGAATTGAGAAATTTAGGTATTATGTTTTGCAATCCGCAATCAGAAGATGGATGGTTTTGCAACATACAGCAAGGAAACAAGGCAGTAAGAATTAATTGAAACACAGGAAGGGTGTTTCACGATCTCATAAGGAACATTTTAAATTAGGAAAAAAACTTATACCTAACATTTTATTGACAGGATTGACATAACCAATACATTGCACAATATTTTTTCAACAAATCAAGAGTCACATTCAATTAAAACACAACAACGGTGTTTCACCATACCAGGCGACACATGTCAGGATGTTAATGGCCAGGGAGACGAGGAATATTTTGGGATAGCTGTGTAAACGGAAATCGGAAATTGTACTTGGTACATGCGCACTTATTTATTTATTTTTCAGAAATTCGGAATCAGAAATGTTAATTTTTAATGTATTTTCACTAATTTTCTGAAGTCCGAAGTTCGGAATAAAAAATATTAACTTTTTCTTGAATTTTCCCTTGTACTTCATCTCCCAGCCTTCTCGATTCTGAATGTAAGAATAGGAAATTTGTAGTTTATGCAATTTGGAATATATAGGGATTTGTGTGAAGCGACCTGAGTAATTGTTACTATAATTCTAAGTTTTTTAAAGATATTTTTATTAATATTTAAAAGAAAAGATTTATTGGTTTTTTTTTATAAATAAGTTTTATCGATTGCTTGTCTTTGTTTGTTAAGATATCAATTTTTAAACACTGCAACTTCGAGATGATTGAATACTTAACATAAAATTATTAAGTTATTCGATTGTAGAAATCGTATGTTCTATGTTTTCGAATAACTGACATTTCAGATTCCAGAAATTTTACGTGTTCAAATAGGAACAAGTGCATGTTCCTATCGTAAATTTTCGACATTTCAGAATTGAGAAATTTAGTTCTTATGTTTTGCAACCCACAATCGGAAGATGGATGATTTTGCAACATACATCAAGGCAACAAGGAAGTAAGAATCAATTGAAACACAGTAAGGGTGTTTCACCATCTCATAAGGAACATTTTAAATAAGGAAAAAAACTTATACCTAACATTTTATTGATAGGCATGACATAACCAATACATTGCACAATCTTTTTGCAACAAAGCAAGAGTCAGATTCAATTGAAACACAGCAACGATGTTTCACCATCTAATAAGCAGACTAAATGAAGAAGCAAACAATACCTGCAAATTTAGTGAGGTTCAAATTCTTCCGATTTTGCGACATATACATAAATCCTATGTGTTCAAATACAAAGATGTCCATGTTCCTATTTCCAATTTCCGAAACTTCGGTGTTTGGAAATCTATGTTGTATTTTGTAGCAATAAGGAACATGCTATATTCCGATATTAAATTTGGCAACATATCAATAAATTGTATGTGTTCAAATAGGAACATGTCGGTATTCCTATTTTAGACATTTGGGATTTCCAAATCGTGATTTTCATGCTTTATTTTCACTGTTCTTATTATTTTCATAAAAGTTATTCCTCTGATAAGTTTATGCCTATTTTAAGAATCAATTGAAACACAGGAATAGTGTTTCACCATCTCATAAGAAACGTTTTAAATTAGGATAAAAACTAATACCTAATATTTTATTGACATGCATGACATAATGAATACATGCCACAATCTTTTTGTAACAAAGCAAGCATCACATTCAATTAAAACACAATAATGGTGTTTCACCATCTAATAAGTAGACTAAATGAAGAACTAAGGAATACCTACAAATTTAGCAAATTTAGCAAACTTCAAAATCTTATGACGGAAATTCAAAGCGTAGATGGAACACAACAAATAGTAAGAAATAGTGATTACCTGAAGGCCTCTTTATATGTGGAAACCAAAGTCGGTGTAGCAGCTAAAATGATAAATGAAATATTGTAAGAAGATCTTCTAGATCATCATTAGATGAGGAAAATTGAAGATACAACCCCATGTTTATCATAAATGACAGTGTTTATTGCATTAATGGAACAACAATGCATTGATGAAGAAATAATGTGAAGGAAGAGAAATGGACAAAGTGTTTTTCATCACCTAAACCAGCAGTGAAACAAAATCATGACCAAATTGATGCCAAACTGAAATTCTAAATGCATAGAAACACTACAGAAAATCATAGCCTAAACCCAAATAAACTGAAACTCGGAAAATCTTAGCAAGGGAAAAATATTCACAAGAGCTATTCCAAATTGAGAGAAATGAACCGCAAAATTGTCTGAAATCCTCAATTGAAAATAATTTCCAGCACCAGCCATTTAGGACAACATATAGAAGTCTAGTGAAAACAAGGAAGCCACCTGTCAAAAAAACACGGTAAACACCAACTGGAATGAAGGATCCACAATTGAAAATCAATCCATCGAGTCCATCAATCCATTCAGGCACAACAACACATAGAAGTGTCATGAAAACACGCAATACACCTGGAAAAAAATGACGGTACCGATCAAATCCATACGAACATACATAATAAATCCTGAGCGTTTTTTGAACGTGTACTTAACTGATCAACTCCATGCCGCCGTTTTCCGCACCTAAAGTCCATGTTCCATCCGTGCTCGATTAAGGGATATAAGAATCATGAAATTTAACCACAACATGACGTAACAAAATTAAAAATCAGTAATTACCGGTATCATTGCAGAAACACCATATGGTCCGATTTCGGATTCCGCAAGATATGATTTTCGGCATTTCCGATATCCGAAGTTTCCTATTTTCAAATAAAGAAACGTCAAAGATAGTATTTTCGACTTTTGATGTTGGCGTATCGCAAATCGGTGTGAAAAACTTGTGTAAACTACGTGAAAAAAATAGCCGTGAAAAAAACAATGAGGTCTAAATTTGACAATTTTATATTTTCCTTGCCATAAAAAAATTGTAATGTGAGTTTTAAATTTGGTACTTGCTGCAATAACCTGAATTTTCTCTGCAATTCTTTAATCTCCACCAAATCTAGAGCTAGATGGAAAATAAATAACACAGAGTGAGTTTAAGATAATCATGGACTTATAACAGAGGAAGGGCTTACGCGAAAAGAATACGAATAGACAAAACAAAGGTTGACACAAAAAACCAACCGATCAACTCCATGCCGCCTTCTTCCGTCCCTATCTGATCATGGGATACGATAACCAAAAAGTTTAACGAATAATCTCGTCAATAACCAGGAGACACATGTCGGGATGTTAATTGCCAGGGAGACGAGGAATCTTTTGGGACAACTTGTTTCATTGAGAAAACGCCTATGACGTAAATATTAATTAATTAATTACTTAATCTAATTTATTATTTTATTTACATATTATTATATTTGGTACATTACAAGTCATCCTGCTCTAAAAAGATTCATCCACGAATCTTCTATGAGCATGCTACAGTTACTGTAAATTTTACCACGAATAATGATCCCACAGTTTAGCAGTTCTTGAAATAATTGTGTTGAAATATTGTAACTTCGAAGAATATTCCTTATGTATATTTTGTGGTCCCCGATGGTCCAACCGGGAGAACCACTTCTATTACATTGTACCCCGATGCTCATAATCGGAAGAACTAATAAGAGTCATGAGGTAGTCCCCTCTATTTGTAAAGGTGGGTCATCAGCACCCCAGTGTGGTTACTTGAGCCTACATGTGTAACTCGAGCCTACATGAGTTAACTTAAGCCGACATGTTGATTGAGTAAAATTTAAGTAAATGGATGAATATAAATAGAGGTGTAGTGCTCCTCATTTGGGACACACACACTCACTTGGAATAGCGCACTTGTGGAGGAGAGGAGTTGCTGGAGAAGGAGGAGAATCAGGTTTTTGATCTCCTTGTTGGTTTTACCTTTTTCCCTTTTGGGGCATCTATATTGAGGAAGATTTTGCTGGGTTTTTCCCTTAGGGTTTTTCCCAGGATAAATCTGTGTTTTTCTTGTGATACTGTTTCTTTCAGTGATCCTGCTTTATATGCTTTTATTATGAAAAATGAAATGATATACTTATGTCTTAGTTAAGCATATGAAAATTTAACATGGTATCAGAGCTAACCTGAATAGGGCAGCTTTCAAGAGTTACATAAGCTAGGGCTTCTTATTTTTGGTTCTCTCTCCACAATCAATTAGCAAAATAAGGCTAGGCTGACTCTCCTTTGAAGGGTGCATCGTTCTGTCGAAGCGGAATTCGATTCCGAGCATTTTCAATTTTCGTTGTGGAAATTAGGGCTTTCTACAGAAGAGGAATTTTTGAGTTAGACCAGAATAGGATTGTTCTCCTCATCAAAACCTAATTTTGGAGACCTGGATCAAGTTTTTGGTTGGGTGAATCTCCGGGAAAGTCAAACCCTAGTTTGACCCCGAGCTAGAAAAACCCTAAATACTAAAACTGCTATGTTTTGGAACATTCGCTATATTTCGAGATTGGCAAAGGATCAGGAGCTGAAAATTTCAGGGGCTGAATATAAAATCCTGATGAACACTGTGTCCAAAATTCATCCACATATTCGTTGTATTCCAGGCGATATGTTCTCTCCAAGTTAGGGTTCCAGCCTCTTCCAAAATTCATCCCTAAACAGGACACCTGGGGAGAATTGCAATATCTTGGGCTACATAGGTCCAAATTGAATTCCTGAAGATGTTCCAGAAAGGGTACGGACTTTAATTTCGGTGTTCCGATTATCAGACTCAGAAGATGAACCAGTGACACGTGGCATTCCATACAACTTCCCTATTCGGAACAGTCCTGTAACAGGTCACCTTGGGAAAATAATCATAAATCCCAAATGGTGAAACCAATTCTGATGAAACCTGCGTTGGTGGATCAGGGACATGCGAGGTTACCTCAGTACAAAATTTCAAACATAGAGGATAATAAATTTCGGAGATATCACAGAAACAGTAACAGGCATTTCTGCAGAAGAAATTGGAAAATTAGGGCTTCCTGTTCTGGGAGCTTCCTTCCATTGTTTTCAGAAATGGAGTACATTGGACAGCTCCATTTGAAGAGATCTATCTGTATATCCAATCAGATCTGAAATATTCTAAGTTTTAAAATTAGGTTTTCTGTGACAAACCCTAGATTAGCCAGCTCCGGAACCAGAACGGACACCTCAAATCGGTAAGATCTAATCCTTTGCTATGTTCATTTGAGGTTCTCTTTTCAAAGTGATCTATGACATCAGCTTGATGATAAGATTGGTGAAGTTGACAACTTCCAAGCCTAGAATTATATGATCTCTCTGAAGAAAATGGATTGGACACCTACATGAGCATAGAGGTTCCAGTTTCAGAGGGAGATGAGGCTAGAAGCCTTTCTCAAGAAGAACTTGGTCAAATCCCAGAAGATCATTGATGATTCAATTTTGAATCAACTTGTACTACAAGTTTCTTCCCTAAAGACATCGATGAGGTTTGATTCCTTGACCAAGCTATTTAAAGGGAAGAACACAGATCAGAATATGACCTTAAGAAACCAGTTGAAGAATGTGAAGATCCAGAATGCAGAGACCATGCAGTCATAAGGATCTCTCAAATAAAATAACAACTTCAAGCGGGGAAAGAAGAAGTGAAGAATGCAGAAGTGGTGATGGACACCTTGGATGGCCTCCCAGGATCATGAAATTCATTCATTTAATAAATGTGTTTCAGAAGGAAGTGATTACTTTCAGCCGAATTGGGGAAGAAGAAGAAGCTCGTCTCTGAAGATCAAGCTCTCATCTTCCAAAAAAGATCCCTCAGTCAATGAGAAATATGAAGATCTCAACTCTTGAAGAAATTCTTATCCACCTCAGCATTCGGATAAGAAATGACGCTATCATAAATGAAGAAGTCAATGAAGCTGAAGACTCAAGAAGGAGAATACCCATGAAACAAATAAAGATAAGTATTCAATTGTCATTTCATGATATTGTTTTGTTACACATTTGATTATATTCAGTTGATGTGTTATGCATGATAGATTGTTTGCATTAATGACTGTATACTACTAATATGCATGTGATGGGTAAGTAGCTCATGGTGCTATACAACTCTCCATTGCTACTTATCAAACCTCTTTGCTGACATATTGGATTAGTGCACAATCTCAATAATGTCATGGTAGAGATGGAAAGCATCTAGAAAGTCTATGTGAGATATGGTTGAATGTTGTATTAACTAAACAGTTGCATGATGCATAAGAATTTGTCATTATGCATATGTTTTATGAAATAGTTCTAACCATGCAACTGGTGCATTTGAAATGCAGGAAAGTTCATGTACAGCCTCATTCAAGAAAAGAAGGATGAGACTTGTTCCGAAGAACAAGTGATGACAATTCAAGATTCACTCCAATAAACATGAATCTGAAGCTCCCAGAGTCAGAGACACCATGACGAAAGAAATAGATTCAGAGAGTTGTAGATCCACCTTGAAGGATGAAGACCACCATGGGTACAAGAGATAACTCAAGATGAAGAAAAGAATGCTATGGAAGAAGCTATGATCAAAGAATAACAGTTGATCATGGGGAATGATGTATATGATATGATGTACAAAGCAAGGTTCGTGATTCTCCCTAGAAAGAATAGACTATGACATGACATACTCTATTGACCAGTATATGTCAAGCATAGAACCACTTGTGCAGAATGAAGAAGGAAGGTGATACTCCACTTCAGGGGGAGTGACTACAAAAAATTATATCTGAGTTCGACAGGGTATGACATGATGGATAGCTTTGTGATGGATCGAGACTTTACCAAGAGTAAAGTAGTTTCCAACCTTCAAGGTTGAATGCAAAATACTAGGATATGTTGATGACATGAGAAGACAAACTCATAGAAGATGTTGTGATCC
>LPNX011086842.1:92619-112314 GCA_001517045.1 Pseudotsuga menziesii | reverse complement strand
TTGTTTTCCTTGATGACATTCTTGTTTATTCTAAGAATGAGGAAGAGCATGAAGAGCATTTGAGATTGACATTGCAATTGCTCAGGGAGCATTAGTTGTATGCGAAACTGAGCAAGTGCGGCTTCTATAGAGATAGAATTCAGTATTTGGGTCACATTATCTCAGAGGAGGGTATATCTGTGGACCCTGAAAAGATTGAAGCCATTATGAACTGGCCTACTCCAAGAAATGTGACAGATGTGAGATCTTTTATGGGACTTGCAGGATACTACCGAAGGTTCATTGAGGGATTCTCCAAAGTTGCACATGCTATCACTTCTTTGCAAAAGAAGGGGATGAAGTTCAAATGGACATCGAGGTGTGAATAAATTTTACAGAGGTTGAAGAATATTCTCACTAGTGCACCAGTATTGAAAGTTGCAGATCCAGAGAAAGATTTTGTGGTGTGTACTGATGCATGTGGACAAGGGCTTGGAGGAGTCCTCAGTGCAAGACAACCACGTGATATGTTATGAGTCAAGAAAGCTGAAGGAACATGAGAAGAACTATGCCACTCATGATCTAGAGCTTGCAGCCATAGTACATGCTCTCAAGATGTGGAGGCATTACTTGATGGGTAGAAGATTTGAGCTCAGAACAGATCACTGTGGACTGAAGTATCTGTTTGATCAGCCTACTCTAAATTCTAGGCAAGCAAGATGGCTGGATTTTTTATGTGAATTTGATTTTGAAATCAAGCACATAAAGGGAAAAGAGAATAAGGTAGCTGATGCACTCAGCAGGAAGGTGCTGGAAATGCATGTGGCATCTCTTAGTATTTTCCAATCAGATTTGAGGCAGCAGATTGTCAATCATGTTGCTGGAGATGAATTGTATGAGCAAGTAAAAGACAAATTGCAATAGAAAAGTCTTGAGAAGAGATATGAGGGATATAAACTGGAAGAAGATGGAATTCTCACTTATAAAGGCAGAATTTATATTTCGAATGTACCAAGTATGAGGAGAGTTGTTATGGATGAAATCCATCAAACTCCGTATTCTGGTCACCCAAGATATCAGAAGACAATTGCTACAGCCATAAAGCAATACTTTTGGCTAGGAATGAAAAGGGACATGGCTGAATACATTTCAAGGTGTATGAAATGTCAACAGGTAAAGGTTGAGCATCAACATCCAGCAGGTTTGTTGCATCCTTTGCCAGTTCCGGAAAGGAAATGGGAAGTTATTTCCATGGATTTTATTATAGGATTGCCAATGACTTGGAGACAACATGATTCCATCATGGTTGTGGTAGACAAGTTGACTAAGGCAGCACATTTTATACCGGTTAAGTCTACGTATGAGACTGGCGACATTGCAAGGATATTCATGAAGGAGATATTCAAATTGCATGGATTGCCGAAGGCAATAGTCTCTGACAGAGATGTCAAGTTCACTTCCAAATTTTGGAAGGGGTTGTTTGCAGATTTGGGTACAAAGCTAAAATTCAGCACTGCATACCATCCTTAGACAGATGGTCAGACAGATAGAGTTAATTAGGTGCTTGAAGACATGCTTCACATGTATGTAATGGACAAACCAACCAAGTGGGAATATTACTTACACTTGGTAGAGTTTTCTTATAACAATGGATAGCAGGCATCCTTGGGGATGAGTCCATATGAAGCTTTGTATGGAAGAAGGTGTAGGACACCGGTGACTTGGGATAATCTAGTGAACAGGATTGTGCTTGGACCATAATTGCTCAGGAAAATGGAGCAAGAGGTTGTAAAGATCAGGCAGAAGCTGAAAGCAGCACAGGACAGACAGAAAAGCTATGCAGATAAGCATAGGGTGAACATGGAGTTCAGTGTTGGGGATCATGTTTACCTCAGAGTGAGGGCAAGGAAGAGTTCCTTGAAGCTTGGAAGTTGTGCCAAGTTGTCACCTAGATACTATGGGATGTTTGAAGTGCTTGAAAGAATAGGGCCAGTTGCATATAGAATTGGATTTCCTGCTAGCACTAGGGCTCATAATGTTTTTCATGTTTCTTTGCTTAAGAAATATGTACATGATCCTAACCATGTGATAAATTGGGATGTGATTCAGGTGGAACCCGAGGGAGAGTTCCGAATCGAGCCAATGCGCATCCTCGACAGGAAGGTCACAATGCTCCGAAACTGGGCCATAGGATAGGCAAAGGTGCAATGGGAGCACTACGGACCTGAAGAGGCTACATGGGAGCTGGAGGATGCCATGCGATTGGCACATCCATTTTTGTTCAATTTTGCGGAACACTGAGGCGATACCAATGTAGCATTTTGTTCCATTTTGTAAAGCACTGAGGACAGTGCTATTGAAGGGGGAGGGGAATGTAACACCCCGGTTTTGACCCCGTTGCATTAGATGTATGTGATCTATATATTGTAATGATCATGGTGCAGAGCCAAAGGCCAAGGCCCCGCCATTGATTGGTTATGCTATGTTTCGGGTTTAAATTGTCACCGATGGTATGTCGGGGCATGTGGCATACATATCAAGTGTATCATAATGTAAATATGCATCTTTAACTAAAATGAACCCAACTAGCTACGTTCGTGGCAACTAAATTGAGAAGGGGCATGTGTCACCTCCCTTCATCTTACCCAACAACCTCCATTGAGAATTGCTGCTGGTGGTTGAGGCAGTTATTGTTTTTGGGAGTGGAGTGGCTTGACTGTCAGTCCTTGCCTCCATGCACACTCCACCCATGGTTGAATTCACAATGGCAAAGAAACCACCGCCATCACTCATGCAGGATACTACTCTTCTTCCACGACAGTGCTGAACCGCTCACGCCCTTCATTCATCCACTTCACCGTGCGTTATCTCCATAGTCTGTTCATCCACGTGTAGAGGTCTGTGTCATCCTCAAGCAGAAGCCATTACCTATTGTTTTGTTCATCCTCACGCATAGGCAGTTGTTCTACTAGATCCCACGCAGCCAGGAGGGGAGCCTCTTATCGGTGGTCATTCACGTTTTTCCCCAGAGTGGAATCGGGTATGTTTTTCCTTTGTGTTTTGGGGTCGGGTGCAAGCTTCACTCATGCATAGGCTGAGAGTATGTAATTTCTCCCCCAGTGAGGGACTGTGTAAGTCTTCTCTGCTTTCTTAATTTTCCAGGACAGACTACTGTCTGCCATATGTGGTGATTGTGTATCGTGATATGTTCCTTGTTGGGACTATCGTTTTCCCATCTCATGAGTTGTGTTTGTTGTTACATTTGGGGACTGTTGTAATTCGTTTGGGAGTCATTTTGGCCACGATAGGGCTAATAAAAACTCAGGAATCGTCTCCCCTGTTAAGCTGTAATAGCTGGTTGTTTGCATGTGTGAAATGGTTGGTCTTCGGACTATGTAGGGAGCAGGGATGGGGGCTTGGTTTGCTTGATAAACCTGGTCTGTTGGAAACCACACAGACCGTGCTAGAGGGCTGGCTTTCTTCTCCACAACCCCTGAATAGCACTAGAAGGGAATGTAGGGCCTGAGGGACTGTGTAGCAGAGAAAGGATTGCTTCCTTGTGTTGGGTGTGTGTGGGTGTTTTAGAAGCCAGGCTAGTTCTGGTGGAGGTGTTCTTGGCTCTGCAATGAGCTCAACAGCTTAGCATTTAGCCTTTCCCACTCTTGGATGGCTTGATAAACCCACTGTGTTGGCCTGGATATGCTTTGTGTATCCTTGGCTATGTGTAAGCCTGCTTGTTCCCTTATTCCTTGGAGAATCATGCCCAGCTCGGGGGTGGTAGCGCTGCTGAGAGATTAAGGAGCACGCTGGCCTATGGCTGGGTGGAACGTTGCAGCGACGTAGCTGGTTGCAGATTGATTTCTTCATAAGATAAGTGATCTTGTCCATTTTTACTTCTGCAACCATATTTTCTGTTAATGAATGTGATGGACATGATGAATGAATGCTTGTATGAATGTGTGATGTTTCCGCTGTGTCTAATAAACAATTACATCTGTGCATGATAAATGTGCATATGTGCATGTTCTAGTCAAAGCATTTGTTTAAGAATTATGTTTCAGCAATTATATAAATTCACATGTTCATGGGGCTCTTAGCCCGGATGGTTAGCGCCATGGGGTCGCGTCCTCTTTGTCGGTTGGAGGGATGGGGACGTGACATATCAAGTAGGATTTTCCAGTTCCTATAGTACCTTGAATCACCATTTTCAGTGATGGAGAGGATGTAGTGTTTATAAAATGAGAAATGACAAAATCAAAGGCCATTACATAAGTAATTAGGTTAATTGGACAATGATAAGTTGTCTTCATGTAGCTGCACAGACAAGTGATTGAGGTCAATAAATGATGTTGTTGTATGATGCAAGTTGTTGGTTATATTGTTATGTGTCCAATCATTATTTTTGTCAAAATCATGATGTCCAAGCATTTCAAGATCATCAATTTGAATGTTGTTTCCTGTTCGCATTTGAGAGAGAAGTTCCCATTCATCCATGTTATTGGACAAGGGAAAGTTAATAGCATCGGAGTTTGAATCATCGGATAAACGTGTACAGGGTTCTTCTTGTGCATGTTCAACATGCCAGATAATATATTTGCCTTTTATTAAATTGAGCACATAGATCTGTGGACAAACACACAACTCACAAAATAGATCACACAATATACTTAGCAATTGAAGAATGAAACAGTGCAAAAATGGATTGCAGCTGTGAATGCTTTCGTTAATAAAAAAAGTAATCAGATAATAATTACAATGAAGTACAATGGCTTTACTAGCCACATGAAATTCAAATCCATATGAGGAAATTCGAATTGATAGACTCTACTTGACTGTAGGTAACTGAGACCTTGTCTAAATCACTATCAAAGGACTCAATAGTTAACTGACCTTGTCTAAACCATAACCGGAGTTCATTGGAGCCCTAAAACACAACTCAAGTGTTACATTCAGTGTTGACTAAGGCTAACTGACTGTGGTAGGTGAGAAATGCACACCTCCTAAGTTTAATCATGTAAACCTAGTACTAACTAAATGTAGAGGACTAGAACTGAATGTAATTGACTCCTAACTTAGCTTGACTAGTCATCAACTGAACTGAACTGACCTTGGTTGGTTTCGGCACTCCCAGTGGCTCCTAAATTGTAGGGATTGGTCTAGGAGGCTCCTAAATTGATGCAATCAAGTGCAATCAGTGGCAGTAAGCCTCAATTAATGTTACCCACACTTTAGTAACTGAAACATTTGCCCCAATTAGGCCAAGTGGATCCAATGGTGCTAATGACTAAAAATAGACTAGATGGACTCCCGATTTAGACATGACTCTTGATTTAGACATATGACCAAATTGGACAAGGGAGGATTAATAATCCTAACTGTTGGGCAATAGGGCAGACCCGGGTTTAAACCTTTAGTGTCGCACCAACAAAAGACCCACAGTGTTGGCCCTTTCAGCAACAACCTGCGCGCAGGTTGCAGTCTCACCCGAAACAGCTATGGGGTGCCACAGAATCAGGTTTCTGCAAGCCAAGAGGGGGATTACTGTACCTTAGCCTTAATAATATTATTAATCAATACTATAAAAGCTTTACCATTCATTCACATACAACTTCACGGATAAATAAACAGTCGTTACTTGCTCAACCCACTACAGGGAATTCACAGCGAAGCTAAATATTGACAGCGATCTAATTTATCAGATGTATACAGTTATTAATGCATAAAAGATAACAGAAACAGAAACAACACAAGAAACCACGACATCGGATATAACATGGTTCACCCCCAGTGTAGGGGCTACGTCCACAAACTGTGTTTTATTCAACTTGCTACAAAAACCATAGTTTGATCTGCGCACTCAGCTGCAGATCCCTTCTTTCTCTAAAAGCCGCGCACACAGCAGCAGGCCTCTGCGCACACAGCTGCAGATATTTCTTTCTCTTCTTACAAAAACCCTCTGCGCACCCAGCTGCAGAGGTCGTCCACGCAAACAGCTGGGACTTAACCTTTCACAATCAACCTTATCTTCGCTTTATTCTTTCTTACATCATAAAACCTAACCTCTCTTCTTTACATAAGCGCTTATTTATACTGCACATTTTTACAAAACCATGGTCTTAAACCATGGGCACCCAAAAAAACCCTAAACCCTGGATTTAAACCACGGGTTTATTACAAAAAGGGGGTTTTGACTTACCCTGACACCCCTAAGACTATCTTGACCCATAACTCCACTTACCAACAGCCGCGAAGTTACCACAACTAGTAATCCTTAGGGTACGCGCCCCAACAAGCCCCTAAGACTCACTAGTGGCCCGTCCCGGGACACTCTGCGAGGACTCTGGTGGGAGAATCTTCTGCGCGAGGGCCTGGAAGCGACTGGTGAGATTATGCAGTATATCATCAGTGGCTTTCTCCTTTTCCACCAGTTCCTGTAATACTGAAGAAGAGTCTGTGTCAGCCTTTTCCTGCGCAAAAGTGTCATAGGTCTTCAAAAGTTTGAGCTGGCTTTCCGCAGTATTTCTCAATTCTAATGCTTCATCAACCGGGGGCTGTAACGCATTTTCCAGCATCGTTACCTTCGTCCTGCAGGACTCGATTTCCTGTTGAAGTTCCTTGCTGCGCTTTACTTTAGCCATCTTCTGCATAGGTGGCAGTGTCTTGATTTATATTCTGACTGCATCTAACTCATCCTGGCGTAACTTGATGGTTTCCTGAATCTTCCCTACATCTGGATGGTCCTGTAGGTTTTCCCATGCTTCTATGCTATCTTACATTAGTTTTGCAACACTAGCCACATTATCTGATATTTTTGCTGCTGAAGCCTTGATGTCCTGCTGGCGCTGTTCTCGAACCTCTGGTGGAGTCTCAGGAGGAATGCGCAATTGAAGTTCTGCAATCTGTTGCTGGTGTTCTATATTCATCCTTTCAACCTCGCTACGGGACTGCTGGGCATAGTCTCTCAGCTTAGCAATTCTCTGCTCTGGTTCCTCTGCTCCCTGTATGTCGGAGTCAAAAAGAATCCGACATGCCTCGTCCAATGCTCGCATCAGCGTAGTTGTTGTCTATTCAGCCTCTTTCTTCTGTTGTGCGATCTCTTCTAGGAATGCTGCAAAGGTTTTGTTTTGTTTGATGGTGTCTTCCAATTGGACTTGTGACACTTGAGTTCGGGTATGGATCTCCTTTGTAATTGCGAGCTGACAGAGGTGCAACTCTGTCATAGACATCTTTGTATAATCAAGCCCCGCGGTTATATTCGTCTGGGGTCGGGAATCTGTGTCAGGCTGTATCAGAGTTGCGCTTGATACCTGTCCCTGGTGGTCTCTGGATGGCCATTGCCTAATATCCTGCTGCGTGGGTGCCATAGTGCTACTTGTCGCAGTACTGGGCGCTGATTTTGTTGTTAGCTCTTTTAACTCCGATACCCTGTTTGTGATACCTGAGAGGCCGACAAGATGCAGTTCCGCAAACTCTGACCATTTTTTAGTAAGCGTTGTCGTAGACTATTCTAGAGCATGCTCCAGTGCATCCAGCGTGACAGTGGCTTCTTCCTCGATATCTTTGTCCTTCGATGCTTTTACCTTTTTGCGGGACTGTGGCTTGGTTACCTCAGCTACTTCTGGTGACTTGCGCTTCGTTGGTGGGTTAGGATCTGATATGGTCTTGACCGACTCCTCATCCTGTTCATCCTGTTCATCCTGTTCATCCCGTCCGCCGTCTCCACCCTGGCCGTCGTCATTCATCTGCGAATCACTTAGGTCTTCACTATCTTCCAATGGGCTTTGCTGCTGCGCCTGACTAGTACCTGTGCCAATATTGGTAGCTGGGGGAACCGGAATAGAGGGTTTTTTCCCTAAATCTTTCAGCCATTCGGCTGGCCATTGCTGAACTATCCGCCTGATATCTGGTTTGGTGACTACATATGGTAATTTGAAGCATTGCCGTTGAGGATCTGCACGAGCTTGAATGAAAACATGATGCATATCGGAACTAAAGTGCGCGACGCCCTCGTATTGAGAGAACACTTCGTTGGTAAGTCGAGGTGTTCACACAATCTCATAGTGAATACTCATAGCATAGAAGATGAACACAGTGTTTGTCATCTGCTGAGCTTCCTTATCTGAGGATATCCATAGGGAGGCATACATGGCTGCCCCTGGCGTGCCGGGGTTGATTTCTACAAACTGGGCTTCAGTGGGTTCTTTCCACCCAACTAATGCAATAAGGATTACGAGCCAGGAATAATGAAAAGGTCTACCTTTTTCTTGCGCATCATGGGCATCCTCCAGAAACTCCTTCGCAAGATATCTGGCCTAATTATAAGTATACCCCTCATCGCAGTTCATGGCAATCCGGATAACCGGGGCAGGTACTTCAGTTGGCCTGCATTTCCGTATGAGTTTGCAGGCTAAGAGTTCAGCTGCAAATCGAATGGGCTACTCCTGAATCACGGAAGTGTGATACCCCCGTTTCCCTTTTGTCAGGCCAAACCGCTCTTTCATGGTTTGCAGGAGCTTTGTATCGTCATGTTTGGATGGAAATTCAGTTCCCGGATCAGGTCCTGCCATGGGTAAACTTGTGATCTTATGGATGAGGGCGGCGTCAATAGGAATTTTCTGGTCCCCTATCCATAAATAGCCGTCATGTACCAGGGCTAGTAACTGCTTGGGCACTACAGTCACATGTATGCCGCGTCCAAAATGGGGAATGTTAAGTATCTTGAGTAGGCTAGCTCTGTCCAGGCCCGCAGCCCATGGTTGCACTTCCAGCAGTGTGACCTGATGATCCGGGTACTTGATGCGATGCAAGTATTCTGCTGGTTCAAACTGTGGGAAATTTCCATGGTCATTGGTGTCGTGATCGCTGTACTTAAGCCGATCAATCTTCCCTGTCATATTTCCTATCAAATGTACTCCTGGTGGCAGCGAGGGTGTGGCTAATGTAAATTGCTTTGTGCGACGAGGCAGCGCGGTACCTGGGCGAATAGGTGGTAGATATGGTGGCTGCGGTGGTGGAATATTCTCCCTTCCCCCAGTCCGGGCCTGTGCGGAGCCAGAGGGCTCCATAGGATGAGCTGCTGGTGTTTGCCCTGTTTGCCGCTGCCGGTCTTGGTTGCGCTTGGTGCGAACTTCAGTTCTAGTCTTTTTCCTGGAAGACCGTGTCTGCATCGGCCGTGGTGGTGCTAGGGGAGTGTCTTCACAGTGAGCTAGGGCAGGCGGCCGATTAGATTAGGTGATCAGACCCTCTTTCTCGAAATTCTCTGACCAAAGCGTCAATCTCGCATTCGGTGGTCATGGGTTCGCTCAGAAATCTTGAAGAATTGCAGGATGCAATTGTCCCTAACTTAGGCGTCTTCTTATACACGCCATCAATCAAATCGGGCAGGATAGTGCATTGAAGGCACCAAGTCTGACGAAAATCTCGTTCATGTGGAGCGTGATTTCCGATACTGGTCTTGGTACAGTTATTTAAAGCAATTAAAATTCCACCGCCGCCAAATTGGCTGCTTCCCAACGGTCGGATTTTGAGCCTCACTATATTTTTGGGCCGCAGTAGAATCATGGTTGCAGCCTCGGGGCAATAAGTAACCTCAGCCCAATAGTGCCCTTCGATCTGGCCTGGTAATATCTGCGACAGGACTATTAGGTTTGAATCCCTAGCGTCTCGGCTCTGCCCCTGGGTTTGGTATCCAATTCCTGAATGAACAATATTTGCCTTGTTGTGGTGTGATTGGAAAGCTATCTCTAAAACAAGACCACTCTTATTAATGGAAAATGTGATCCAAGAGCTATCCACAAGATCATCCCCGCTTACAGTACCGTGGCGGAGCGCAACCTTCATATGCCCATTTTTCGCTATAGGGTCCAAGATATGTATGAACTTATGCACCCACTCCTTGCGAGGTGTGTTTTCCATTACGGTGTGGTTCTGCCTCAAATGTCCCTGAGGTCTATTCCGCCCCTTGAACTTACTTTGCACTTCTGGAGCTTGCCTTATAACTTTGGGGCGCAAGAATTTCTGGCAGGTTCCCCGACGGGGCTGAGACTTTGTATGATCGGTCCCCCATGCTGCTGTAGCTTCTATGGCTATTTCCAGACGCTGGGTGTGTTGTGACTGAGGTACTCGTTCTGACATAGGTGCAATAATTTCTCCAGGGTCTGTCACCCCAACCTATGCAGGAAATTCTCGAGGCTGTGCGCTAAGGCATCGAAGAGACTGAGTGATCTGCACGCACCTATGGCCATGCAGCTCGTACAGTCGATTCTGCCAATTCTCCAGACCATCGTCTGAATCAGACATGCAGGAGCTATCACACTGCCAATCCATTACACCATCAGCATTAGGCTCGACATAATCTGCATCCTTGGCTGTGACGTTATAGATATGGTCTAGAGTATCCTGCTCCCCTTCATCTCTGAGTGGTTCTGTATATCTTTCTCCTTGGGATGGGTCGAGGGGTATAATAACGCACAGGCCATTTCCTTCGAAGGTCATCTGTCTCCTTTTAAGGTTGATGATTGCAGCATTGGCCATGGCCCACTCAATTCCCAATAGGGCTAGGTAAGGGTTGCTGTCATCAATGATCTCAATAACTTCAAAATATGCTAGAGTACTGACCCCATCGATGTTGATTGGGACACTAAGAAGTCTCCCTAGCGGTACAATCCATTGCTGGTTAGCTAGTCGGAGTTGTATAGGTGACCAAACCAGGGAAGGCTTTCCCATTTGTCCCCAGGTCTGCTTGGGTAGGACATTAACGTCTGATCCAAGATCCAGGATGACATCAGTCATATCATATTCTCCTATCTGAACGTTCAACCTCATTTCCCTTCCCGTTCTTCGGACACGACTAACAGTTTTCTCCTGATCAATTCCTCTCTGAGGGTCTGTGACAGCAAGAACTTTTTGCAGCTCGTTTAGAGCGTTCTGATTCCGCAAGAGTTTCATACAGCTCTGCAAGAAAGAGGATAGTGTACTTACTTTATCCGTCGAGGCCTCCTGTGGCTGCGAAGCCTGCTGATGTTGCCACACAGGTGTTTCTACAGTGCCAAGGTCAACATTATCGCACAGGGCCTCCTGGACTGGTGTGTGGTCCTTCGCAGGGTCAAGGGCTAGGACTTTCTTGGAGGCCTGTTGTGCGCACATCGTAGCAGGTTGCTTTAGTGAATATTGAGTATGTGTCGTAGCTCCACTCCGGGTGACCACATTGAGGGTTGGGGCAGGTCTTTGCTCCACAGAAATCAACTAAATACTTGGAGTAGGGCCACGGTTGTTTTCCTGAATCTTTGCGAGGAGCTGGGGGCACTGTTCAATCACATGGTCCACTGCACAGCAATACCGATAGGTCGTAGTGGGGTTTCGACAGTCGCGAGCCAAGTGACCAACTTGGTTACAATTTTAACACACAACCTGGCCTCTACCTCTGCCGGTCATCCCACCACGGCCGCGACCTCCAAAAGCACCTCTTCCGGAGGTGCCGCCGCGGTAACCATAGCCATCATTATTCTGGGTTTCATTGTGGACTTGGTAGGCATCAGAGGTGCGCTCTCGCATAAGGTCATAGCTACGACATTCTTCTTCATTATGCCCGACGGACTTACAGAACTGGCAGTAGGGGTTTTTGGGAACTTGAACATATCTCTGAAGAAGATGGTAGTGCTCAGGGCGATGCTGGCCAGAGGTTCGGCAAATTTCACAATAGAGAACAATGGCATTGAATTGGTTGGGCGTGCCCGTATTTAGATAGGTTCTGACCACGGGGAACTGGTCCCTATCGTGACCCTTGGACCGACATTGCGTACACCAGACCTCCTCTCGACTGGTTTTAGTTTTCTTCATGTCACGAAGCTCCAGGGCCATCGCTGCCAGCTGCGCTTGGATTTGAGCAAGACCAAAATCGTCTCCGACGGGAGCGGTCTCTAGCTTCATTGTGATTTCCAGAGCCTCTTGCTGGTCAGCAACCTTCTGTTGCATGAGCGGTGTTCTGATATGCGGCAATAACGCGGCGATAAACCATTCCTTGTGCTGCGCAGGAATAATGGTGAAGCTCACTTGGTCTAATAGAACTTTGAATCTCTGGTCAAAGTCCCACACGGATTCGCCGGGCCGCTGTTGAATCTCTTTGAGTTCAGTAATGCTCTGCGATTCTGATTTTGGTTTCTTAAATTCCTTAATAATGGCGGCCTTGATTTCATCCAAAGTGGGGTGCTGATTACTGGAGAATTTCATGAACCAGGTCAAAGCCCGGTCGCGAAAGGAAGTAATGAGCTGCGCGGTTCTCACATCCAGGTCGGTAATACTCTTCGCGTTCCAGACAGCCTCACATAAAAACCAGAACTGTTCTGGATCTTCTGATCCCGTTCCTTTGAAGATGGGTAGCTTAATGTCATCAGCTAGGTGGGCCATGGTGGTTCTGGCAGGGTTGGGAGGGGGACAGGACGTTGATGGGGGCGGATTTACGGGGGCAAGTTGACCTGTGGCTGGAATACTAGGACTTGGTTTCCTGTCACACTGCGACCGAAATTTAGGGGTAATGAAGCGACGCTGGGGGGTAACAGGAGGGTTTTATTCAGGGTCTGGTGGTGGAGGGTTTACAGGGGGAAATGTGGTGGCCTGTCCTGAGGATTAGGATTCAAAATTTCTTTTGTACCTTTGCTCACTTCGTGGCAACCCACTTTGCGCGTCGAAAATATTCTCACTTGCAAACATATGTTAGTACTACTAAACTAGCAGTCTGATTCAAATAATAAGATACCCTTTTCAACCAATAGTATTTTAATCTTCAAGCTTAAGGAATTTAAAACTTACCACGGGGGCCTTTGAAAAACTGCTGTTCAGCTTCGCTGAAAGAAGTGCTTGTATCAATGGCAAACTTTGTCACGAAGGCTTCCAATGTGCACGTCGTCCAGAAATCGACAGCGCGGGATACCTCGTTGTTCACGTGTTGCACAAGGTTGACCCTTGCGGGGGTCCACACAGGAATATGTTGAGCTTGAAAGTTCGTCCTCCTCTCTGTTAACCTAGACAACCACTGGTGCAACTCTATGTGGAAACGACCAAAGAAAATTTCATAAGTATCACAAAAAACATACCGTTGTAAAAAGTCACTTGCGCTTCGACACGGATTCGTATTCTCTTGCTGCGTGAATCTCAGACAAGTCTCAGCAAACCAATCACCGATGTCCTTCACAGAGGGCCTCCAGAACATAGCCCCTGAGGTACAATGTAAACCCCTCTTGAGCAGGTACTGAGTTCAACCAGAAATGGAACCAATTTGTTGGGCAATAGGGCAGACCCAGGTTTAAACCTTTAGTGTTGCACCAACAAAATACCCACAGTGTTGGCCCTTTCGGCAACAACCTGCATGCAGGTTGCAGTCTCACCCGAAACAGCTATGGGGCGCCGCAGAATCAGGTTTCTGCAAGCTGAGAGGGGGATTACTGTACCTTAGCCTTAATAATATTATTAATCAATACTATAAAAGCTTTACCATTCATTCACATACAACTTCACGGATAAATAAACAGTCGTTACTTGCTCAACCCACTACATGGAATTCACAGCGAAGCTAAATATTGACAGCGATCTAATTTATCAGATGTATACAGTTATTAATGCATAAAAGATAACAGAAACAGAAACAGCACAAGAAACCATGACACCGGATATAACGTGGTTCACCCCCAGTGTAGGGGCTACGTCTACAAACTGTGTTTTATTCAACTTGCTACAAAAACCATAGTTTGATCTGCGCACTCAGCTGCAGATCCCTTCTTTCTCTAAAAGCCGCGCACACAGCAGCAGGCCTCTGTGCACACAGCTGCAGATCTTTCTTTCTCTTCTTACAAAAACCCTCTACGCACCCAGCTGCAGAGGTCGTCCACGCACACAGCTGGGACTTAACCTTTCACAATCAACCTTATCTTCTCTTTATTCTTTCTTACATCATAAAACCTAACCTCTCTTCTTTACATAAGCGCTTATTTATACTGCGCATTTTTACAAAAGCATGGTCTTAAACCATGGGCACCCAAAAAAACCCTAAACCATGGATTTAGACCATGGGTTTATTACAAAAAGGGGGTTTTGACTTACCCTGACACCCCTAAGACTATCTTGACCCATAACTCCACTTACCAACAGCCGCGAAGTTACCACAACTAGTAATCCTTAGGGTACGCGCCCCAACACTAACACCCTCCCTGAATGCTAACATGGACAATCTATGGGCCCTGTTAACTAAGACCATAGGTCACCCATTACATCAAGTAAAATAAAGTAAGTGCTTAATACAAGGAGTTGGGGAAAAACCACATGGGAAAAATGCCCCCCATCTATCTAAGCAGGTAGAATCAGGTCTCAAGTTTGAAAAACTTGAAAATATGTTGCTTCAATCTTCATCTCTGTGAGGTAGCGAAGCAGCATGCATGGTGTGTTGTGCACATGTATTATGGGGCCTGGCATGTACATTTCTCCTTCTTCTCCAAAAATGATGATGGAAGCAAGAAGGAATGTAATCTTTGTCTCTTGCTAAATGAAGAGGTGTATGATCATATCCATTCTTATGAATGTAGTGAGACTGAGCCCTTGCCATCTAGAATCTTACGGGGGGAGTCTATTGCATCTCTCTGAAGGAGGTAAGATTTCATGGCATAGCGCAAGGGTCTTTCCTTTCTGAGTGTTAGGCAAGTTTCCAGTCATCTTCCTAGCTTCCAGTTTGGAAGTAGGGACTGAATCTAGATCTGAGTCACCCTGAATCTCAATCTCATAAACTGATAAATATGGATATGCAATACTAGTAGAAGTTGTAAAAGAAGTAGATGCAATTATTTTACCTTCCCTTGCAAGTGGTTGCTGAGAGTGCACTGGTTATGAAGGAGGCATGAAATGTGAGAACTCATATGCTTTTGAAGCATGATTTGTAGTCTCCTTTGCTATGATTCTCCCAGTAGAGATATCTGTGATCTCCATTGAGTCAGGACCAAAGATCACTCATTTTGGAGATCCAGTATGGGTCATCTGATAGACAGATAACAGGTTTGAAGCTAGGGAGGGAACAAATAGCACATCTTTGAACCTTCCATGTTCAAGCTTGACCAAGCCCTTCCATTTTGTTTTGACTTTACTATTATTTCCCATCTAAATACCAGGATGATCAAAGGATTGAAAAGAAGAGAATGATTCTCTGGATGCATCCATATGGTTGGAAGCTCCAGATTAATGAGGAGGACATGTGTCAATGTGCAACAAACCTTCAGTGCATGGCATTTCCTTTGGTATTCTTCTTCATCTTCTTCTTCTTTAGAGTCATCCTTCCTTGTGCTAGCAGGTACAAAAATGTTATGTTTCTTCAAAAGAAGAGCCATTTCATCAAGTTGTCTTCTCATACAGGAGCTTTCTGAATGAAAGCCCCTTCCACAGTAAGAGAATAGGACCTTGCCTTTGCCATTGTTCTTGCTTCTCTTTGAACCTGAAGGCTCTTTTGAATGCTCTTTCTTCCCATGAGACTCATCTCTTTGTTTCCCTTTGTCATTCGCTACCTTATCTCCTCTTGCAACCAGAGCTAGATCTTTGGAATATCAAATGATCCCCATTTGGATCAATTTATCATTCTTAGAAATAAGAGATTAGATGAAGGCGTTAAGAGTGGGCATCTTCCAATTTAGAGTAGTGAGCCTTATTGTTTGGAAGGTGGATACAAAGACTGAGTAGTCTGCATTGAGCTTTGTGAGAATGGAAAGGATGAGCTGATCTTCATCCTTCTCCACTTTGCATTACTTCAACTGATATATCAGGTTATTGAACTTTGTGAAGAACTCATTCAGTGATTTGAAGTTGGATGGATTAAGAGTGATCAGATCATTTTCTAGCTGGTGGATCCCCATCTCATCCTTCTTATCAAATAAGGAGGCAAGCTTGTCCCAAACCTCCTTGGGAGTCTTCAATCCTTGGATGTGGAATCGAAGATCTCTAGAGACTGAGGAGAGCAAGTGTCCATGGGATTCATCAAGCCTATTCAAGTACTTGTATTTGTCATTATATAAAGCTGGCACTTCCTTTGTTTCTTCTATGAGTCTGAAGAGCTACTTGGTGTGGAGCATTACCACCATGTATTCCTTGCACTGGTGATAGTTGAAGGGAGTGAGAGGCTCTACTGGATGAGCCATTTTGAATGCAGTAAGAAGGACTGAGCTGCTGTAGAGAATGCAATGAGAAGAAAGAGCTGCTTGTAGCGAATGCTATAAGAAAAGCTGATAACTTGTCACACATTCAAACATACAAATTAAGGTCGACAGTCTGTACTTTTGGAATTTCCTTCACACCCAGCATAGTTGATCAAGAAATATTGATCAACAATTTCCTAACTTGGGATATTAAGTGGTAAATTCTTTGCTTCTGGTGTAGTACTGGAAGGAGCAATTTGCTCGAAAAAATGATCCACCTGGGGATCTAAGGAGGAGAGGTGTCTTGTCCACTGAGGCTCTGATACCATATTAAATTGAGCACATAGATCTGTGGACAAACACACAACTCACAAAATAGATCACACAATGTACTCAGCAATTGAAGAATGAAACAATGCAAAAATGGCTTGTAGCTGTGAATGCTTTCATTAATAAAAAAGTAATCAGATAATAATTACAATGAAGTACAATGGATTTAATAGCCACGTGAAATTGGAATCCACATGAGGAAATTCAAATTGATCAACTCTACTTGACTGTAGGTAACTAAGACCTTGTCTAAATCACTATCGGAGGACTCAATAGTTAACTGACCTTGTCTAAACCATAATTGGAGTTCACCAGAGCTCTAAAACACAACTCAAGTGTTACATTCAGTGTTGAATAAGGCTAACTGACTATGGTAGGTGAGAAATGCGCCCCTCCTGAGTGCAGTCATGTAAACCTAGCACTAACTAAATGTAGAGGACTAGAACTAAATGTAATGGACTCATAACTTATCTTGACTAGTCATCAACTGAACTGAACTGACCTTGGTTGGTTTCGGCACTCCCAGTGGCTCCTAAATTGTAGGGATTGGTCTAGGAGGCTCCTAAATGGATGCAATCAAGTGCAATTAGTGGCAGTAAGCCCCAATTAGTGTTCCCCACACTTTCGTAACTGAAACATGTGCCCCAATTAGGCCAAGTGGACCCAATGGTGATAACGACTAAAAGTAGACTACATGGACTCCCGATTTAGACATGACTCCTGATTTAGACATATGACCAAATTGGACAAGGGAGGATTAATAATCCTAACACATTTAATCTGTTTCCAATGAGAAATAATTTCAGAAGTTTTTGTTCCAATATCGTGAGGGATAGAACAAAAATCTTTGTATAGAAGAAGTTCACTCCAACAAAACGGTTCAAAATATGAAGAGTCAAAGGTAGGAATGGAAAGGAATTGTGGATAGACTCTAACAATTTTGTGATGCAAGTTTTGTCTCCATGGATTTTTTTCCTATTAACAGAGAAAGACCAAGAACGAGCAACTTCAAGTAGGGTTAAATGTTCAAGAGATAGTGGTCTTTGCATGTATGAAAATATAAAGGGCGGAGTTGGAGGGATGTTATTAGTGCCATTACAAACACGTTGGAAGGCACTTTGACTTACATTGAGTGAAAAGAAGTGATGGCTACAAAGAACAAGTGGGAGTTTTTGCAGCATGTGACATGTCTCTTGTGCACTAATATCTCATTCTGCAACTATTTGGGAAAGCAATTGTTTGATTGGCCGAAGAATGGGACCGTCACTTGGTGCTGCATGTGCAAGGCGAGAGAGAATTGCATGGTAGCTTTCTTATTTTGGCTCTGCTTTTGATGCATACTTTGAGATGTATTTGAGGACAACATGTTTACAAAGAACAGGTTGGAAATCAACATCATCCCTCCATATTGAAAGCATGATAGGGTTGTGAATATTGAGAAGAGAATCATTTCTTGCAGGATTGTATGTTTTACATCCATTTGCATCAATGAATAATGAATAAGCAGCTTGGAGCTCATATGGAAAACCATAGCGACATTTCACAGATGTTCCTTTTTTGTGAAGGCAAGTTGATTCTGAACATCTAGTGTGTCTTTGAACAAAATTTACAAGTTCTTCATAGTCAACTAAGTAGTTTGATGCAAATATGGATGGTGATGCAAGACTGCATGGATCATATTCTATAGAATGATGCAACCTTGATGTTGACAAGTGAGTATCACGAGGATTCCAAGCTATAACATATGTGTCAAATTTTTTTTTTTTGCAACTTCAACTGCAACAATATCTTACCAATCTAAAGTGTCCATACTTGGTGCATATGCCAACCAAATAAAACCATGAATGTCTATCGATCCTCAATGTTTCCATTCATACCTGCATCGAAGGAAAATGAATATATTAGAAATGAAAATCTATAAAGTGAAAAATACAAAGAGAAAAATAAGAAGGAAGAGATCGTAAAATACCTGCACCAAGAATCCGTTATATGAAAACCTTTTTCAAGCACCTCTTGAAGGAATGTATTGAATCTATTGTGCACGTATTGTGATGTAATATGTGGATTTGATATGATGTTGTGAACTTTGCATTGGTAGTCTTGAGCTAAACTGGTAGAATGTGTAGCAGGCATCCAAGCATGCAAATCTGGCCATTTTGTATCAGCTGCACTAAGGGTAAATAAGAAAGTTGGTGTACCTTGTTGATTAATCATATTAGTCAGTTCAGCCCTACTTTTGTTCCAATATGAGCGTGTTCCACATAATGGATATCCAAACCTCACGACCCGCTCACCAATTTTAATCTGATTAGGCATGTGTTGCAATTGGTTGACAAGTTCAAGTATTCTCGAAGGTAGTGTATCTTCAAGATTAGTTTTGACAAAAATAGAGGCTGTAGCATTACTCCAATGATGCATAATTACATTGTATATGTAGTAGCAGAATCGAGGATGTTTCCCAAATCTGTTTTCATGATAGTGAATTAGGTGAAGTGCATATTCGTGCATATCAACCTCATGAATGCGTGGTTGTTTAAGAATTGTTGTACCTATGGGGAACAAAGTTGGAAAATCCATGGAACAACGTCCTCTGTGTTGTACTCATTGATAGGTTAAATGCCTATAGGAGGCCACTCAATTGAAGGTTGTAGTGGAGTATTTGGTATATGTAACAACTGTCTAATTTCTTCAACTTCAGTTCTAGCATTAGGTTATGTTGAAATAAATGAGGAGGATTCGATATCATAGGGTTGAAATGAATTTTGTTGTTCAACTATAGAGGACAAGATTTCTTGATGAGATAATGTATCATTGCTATTAACATGCGAAATCCAAGGTGAAATGTCTGTTGAGACAAGAGGCAGTGAAGATAATGCAACTAAGTTGACATGTAAATCCTTGTAGTATGGGTCGTTTGCCATTTTTTATTCAAGGGCAGCAAGAACACATGTACGACTAACAAACAGTTCATATGGATTGTTTGTAGAGTTTCATATGCGAACAACAAGGATGTCAAGTTCTGATATTAAATGGGGCAGGTATTTGGCAATATTGGAAATGTCTTGAGGGAAGCAAATAGTTTGTCCAGAATATTTATATTAACCACCATGAGCATGTGTAACTTGTAAAACTAGGTTAGCATGACTAATCAACATTTCTTCAACCTGTGTAAGTGTTGTGAGTACAGGTGGTTGGATGCCTGGATCCATATTTTTTTCAAATG
>LPNX011086842.1:71954-82584 GCA_001517045.1 Pseudotsuga menziesii | reverse complement strand
ATTACGAATGATGAGTTATTGAATGATGTGTGAAGGTTTTATTTTCATGCTTTTTCATAAAACTTTAATACTATCGGCAATATCGCATGGTATTTATTTCATTGAAATTTAATGGATGGTCGAGATTGATACAGGATTAACAACAACTTGCTGATGCCAATAAACTACCGAAACTCCCCAAGATTAACTGGCCTGTAATTTACATGCATTGCTTTAAAACTTGAAGATCTGATGTTATCAAATCGTTATGGAAATTATCAGGATTAAAGAGATATTGATATCCCAAGGATCACAAAGATACTCCACCAGATCTTTCTCATTATCAAAATCATGGAGATATGCGCCAATGAATGAATTTTAATTTGAGATTCTCTCATCCCGGTTTATTGAAGAAAAACGATATGCAATTATAGCATAGCATTATTATCTTTGCAGTGAAAACATGAAGAGATGGTTTGGATTATTTTTAAGAATCGTAATACGTTTTGATTTGGTCAAGGGAGATGATTTTCTTACTATATTTCTTTATTAGATTATTGTTACAAATATTGCCTTCCTTAATGTGAGCGATTGATCATTTTTATGCAGATGAGGAGCATATAGTTGCGCTATCTCTTAAAGCTCAAGAGCAGCAGTTCAATTTACTGAGAATTTGTTGGGGCTAAGAGAGAAACGAAACTGCCGGGATTTGTTGCCAGTTACAGGAAATCGCGTCTTCAACTAACAGGCGATTTTCTGAGCCACGTTGTGAACAAATGGAGGCAGATCTGAGAAATCCGCCACATGGGTTTTCTTCAGAACAGACCCATTTAGCTTTACTCAGGATAATTCCGCCAGAAAATGATGGATTCAAGGATATTTCGGGGATCATTTGAGCACGATTTTTGCCAGTGCGGCCGGCAACAAAATGTTTGTTTCCAGAAATTCGCCTGGACAGAGTTGAATTCGTTTTGGATTTCTTTTGATTGTTGTTTATTTAAGCAGATTGTATGTTGCTAAGTGAGGGAGGGGGACTGGACTGAGAGATTGCTCTCTCAGATAAAACTCTGCTGCTAGTGATTGGGGAATACTATCGGAATGCAAGTACTGAACTGCTGGTTCTAACTAGATGGGCTGCTAGGCGGTTTCCTGCCTGTTGACATTTTGTTTTGGACTGGTGATGTTGGATTTACGTCTTATTAAGTTTTAAAACTGGTTTGCGTTTATGACATCTCGCAGTTGTTAGTATTTGTATTTCTTAAGTTTATATCTTTCGTTATAGTTCATTTTCATTAATTATGCGAAAGTAATCTTTTAAGTATTCGCTGCTTCTGGTTTTCAGTCATATTGGTATAATCTGTCATGTATTTAATAATTGTTATTATTGGTATATGATAGTTAGTAATGCATGTATTAATTTGCAGGTTTTAAATGTCTTTACTATTCTGCAAATGAGATTTTACATTACGTTTTCCAGTGTTTGCTGAGAATCAGTATTAGTTTAATCGTGCTCCCGATCGGGATAGGGGTTAGAGTAGGACTTTAGGATTTATTTAATGTTATTTTTCTGCATGATATTAAAACTGCGAATATGATTACCTATGTTTCTGTAAAAACATCTTTAGCTTACTTCTCGGTGTGAATGCTGTATATTTGTGTATATGGTTAACAGTATTGTATTAGTTTTTGTTTGTTTCTGAATTCTGCTGTATCTATATAACAAATTTGTGTATAGTAGTTTCATACAACAGTAGTATAAAACTCAGTTTTAACTCTAATAAATCATTAAGTTTAAACACCTACTAATCGATAGCACTAGTTACCCTTTTAGGATCCCAGGCTAACAGAGCCTATAAACCTGTCGGGAACGACTACCTAAAACAGCTTGGAACCTGTTCTAAGGATCCCGGACTGGGTCGTTTTCCCCCGTTGCGGGCTGAATCAGAAACGCCCGTCAACAAGACTGTAACTGCTTTTGCTATCGTAGGTGCCATAGCAATTTCTTGCTTTCCCTTGCTTGAGAAGTGAGATGTTGTAACTGCTTCTTCTTCATAGGCTTCTTTATCATTTTCTCTCAACATTGTCTCAGTTTGAGAAATAAATTATATGGGGTCAAATATTTCTACAAGTTCTTCCTTGATTCCATCTTCTTATGTCATTGGTGCAAAATCAGTTTCCATCTCTTCCTTCTTTGGAATATACTAGGGTGGAACTCCTTCTACTATCATAGGTGCCATAACAATTTCCTTCTTTCCCTCCCTTGAGAAGTGAGATGTTGTAGCCTCTTCTTATTCATACGATTCTTCATCATTTTCTCTCAACATTGGCTCAGTTTGAGCAATAAATTCTTCGGGGTCTCATCTTCCTACAAGTTCTTCCTTTCCTTTTTTCTTGGCTATTTCTTTTTTTATTTCCAATACGATCATTTTCAATTTTGTGTACATTTCCTCTTCCCTAAGGCATCTATTTTCTATTTCTTCAAGTTTAGATTCAATAATACTTCTTAGCTTCTAGCCATACATGATTTCATTGAATGTTGGAAACATATTGATTCTAGTTTGTGAAAATCTTCAAGAAAATTTTGAATATTTTTGTTTTTTTGTTTTTGTTTTTGAAAAAATAATAATATTTATTAATAGTTCATTAATAATTATTGTTGCTAACTCTATATATAATTTTCTATATATAGTTTTTATTTATTTATATAATAATAATAATAATATTAATTTTTTTAAAGTAACAATAACAATAATAATAATATTTATAATATTAATGTATATATTTTTTCTTTTTTACTTTGTTATTATTTTCTTCTTTAACTTTTTTTTTTAATTTTATTTTTCTTTACTTTTTACTTTCCTAAACCACATATGGTTTTCTTTAAAACTATGTGTTGTTTTACACTTTTGTTTTGTTCCTTTTTCCTCTTTCCACTAGAAAAAATAACCGCTCTGATACCACGTGTAAGAATATAATTCTTACATGTTGTATAATGTAATTTATATATATAATTGTTGATGATATCAATACATAGTATGCAGTTTACACTCAAGGGGTTCACTTTGTGAATCTATGATATAGTGTGTGTGTTCATAGGATATTAATAAATACCCCATTATTTCACTAAATATTAAGGATTTCCTGCCAAAAAATTTTGTTGACCCCCCTTTCAATACACCTTTACAATTTATAAAACTCTTATTTTCATTAGATATCTTAGGTATCCATTTTTTCCATGGCATTTTAAATACCCATTTTTATTTTTTCCTCATTATAGTGACATAAAAAAACTCTTATAAACCCTATAAACCTTGCAATGTGAAATATTAAATCTTAATGAGATAAAATATTTGAATATGGGGAACAAGCCCCTAAACACAAGGCAACTTCTTCACAGTCATTCCAATCAACTTCATGTTGAGTATGGTTTTCATTGATGTCAAAGAAGTTCATTAATGACAAAGGAAGTGATGACGTGACATGTGTGATGAGGCTAGAAAAACATGTGATGGTGTCCTATAGGTATTTTGAAGTAATTGTTGCAATCAGACATCATTCTGGAAAAGTATGGCAATTTGGTAAAAATTTGGAAATTGACTAAGCATGAAAAATTAGTACAAATTTCTCTAGGAAAATGCACGCCAAAATTCATAGGTTAAGGAAAATCCCCACCCTATCCTGTCAGGATGTATCTTGTTGACCTTTCTACCTTACCATGGTCTCATTTTTCCTTAAAAGTGTCCGAGGAGAAAGTTATAGGTCTGCCAAAATAGGGTTTCAGGTAGTTTTGCACAAGTCCAGTAAAATGCACGCCTAAGTCAAAGGAAAATGAATTTGAAGGTGATATCAGTTTGGTTGTTCTCAATGAGATGTATTACATCATCTAGTATCATTTTTTCATGGTTTTGGTGAAATAAAATATCCATCTTGAAGTTTGCACAAATTGTCTAAGTGCAAAATCTGCTGATAAAACTACCTACGTGGCCTCTATAAAATGTCCACCATTTTATGTGTTTGATATATTAAATTATTATGAAGGCACTTTCCTCTATATTGTTGATTGGTTCATCTAACCATATCATCATTTTTCCCATACAGTCTCTGGAGATGAAGTTATCAGTCTCCCAAAAGTGCCTTCTGGCAAGTTTTGCAATGTTCCAGTAAAATGCTTGCCAAGGAGAGAGAAAGAGGTTTCAGAGGATGAAATTGGCATGGATGGAATCTGCATGTTTCCCCATGTTTTGGATGTTTCACTTTCCAATTTTGGTGAAATAAAGAATTCACCTTAGTTGACATAAGGTTTTGAAAATTTGGCTAAGGGTTAGCACAAAAGTTCAAAAGGCCATTTGCAAATGTCCACCAAATGTTGTCTTGGTGTCAATAAATTCATCTGATGGCATGATTCTGTTATTCTATGATCTTTCTATCTATCCATGGTTTTAGTCTTCTCTATGGTGGTCACATGTGCAAGAAACAAACCTGCCAAAATGAGAAAAATAATGTTTTGTCTAAAACCAGTTACAAAAGGCCTGTTGCAGATGCCCACCAAATGTTGTCCTTGAGCCAATACATTTATACAATGGCATGAATATGTTATTTGGTGATGTGTTTATCTAGTCATGTTTTTAGGTTCCTTTGTGGAGGTCATCAGTGCAAGAAATTAACCTGCCAAACTAAGAAGGCCATTTGGAAATGAACGTTAGAAGGTGCCCTTATGCTGATAAATTCATTTGAGATTATGAATTTGTTCCTTGGTGAATTTTTCATCTAGACATAGTATCATATTTCTCTCTAGAGGTCACACGTATGAAATATAAGTTTGCCAAGTTGAGAAAAAGTTGGTTTTCCTATCAAAATGAAGTTTGATAGGCCATTTTGAAATGCATGCTAGAAGTTGTGATTGTGCAGATACATTTATCTAATGGTATGTCTCTTCTCTTTGGAAAATTTTCCAGATAGTCATGGTGTCAAGTTCTCCTATTGGAGTCGCACGTGTGAATATGGAGCCTTCCAAGTTAGTGAAAAAATAATGTTTGGCTTAGTAATAAAAATGCATGCACAAGGTGTATAAAATGTCTGTAGAAAAGTCTGTTTTGATAATTAAGGCATGCTTGAAGATGTTGCAATCATGAGAATATTCCTAGATGATGTAGGCGTGTATTCATTTCCGTAGAAAGCATTGAAGATATGTTTTTACAAATGAAGTGATGATGTAGATAACAACACAATAAAAGAAGAAATGATAAGCTACATGAGTAAGCTACATATTAATTAAGATGTAAACAGCTACAACGATAGGCTACATGAATTGTTAAAAGATGTCATGAAACAAATAAAATGTTTACTATTAAGCATAGAGATATAAACATAATCGAAAGTAATAAACAAAGGCATGTTTAATGAGCAGAGTATATGGTTTATGAAGCAAAATAAAAGGGTTATATAACAAACAAAGTTATGATTATTGAAAAATGCGTGACTGCATATAGAGAAAATTATTTTGATTAAAAATACATGATTTTCTCTTTGGAAGGAAGTGATTGAACAAAAATAACGTGGCTGATAAATTAAACTGAGTTTTATTATTCATAAACAAAGTTTAATCCTGTAGCAGTTATAAACAAAAGTATATTAATTCTTAAGCAAAGTTTATAAATCATAAGCATAGTTATGATTAATAAGATGGGACATGGCTGTATTATTTAAAGCAGAAGAAGAATTAATTAAACAGTGTTAGAATAAACAAGGTGTGACTGATAGATTAAAACAAAGTAAATGAAAAGGTACGTTTTATGAAGGGATGTTTTTGATGTTGAAGAGACACGAAGATTGGATGAATGTTGTTACTAGTAAAAGATATAAAAGCATATGCCTGAATTGGAAGTAAAGTGTATCAGTGATCCAGATCAATGTAACAACAGATAGAGACCAAGCAATGAGAGAAAAACCAGTAACAAAGTTTGAAGAATATCTAGAACATTAATAAATCCATACAAGGGTGGTAGGGTGGTGCTAAGGAAGGCTACATTCCTGCAAGGGAGTTGTAGCCTCCTTCCAGTGGTAGCTGTTAAATAGGGTGTCGAAGCATCCTTTTAGTAGTAGATGATAAAAACAGGGGGTCATATCCTCCTTCCAATAGTGGCTGGAAAAAAAGATGTTGGTGCATCCTTTCTGTAGTAGCATATAAACAATTTTTTAAAATTCATTTTGTTAATGAGCTTAAGTTTGTGGTTTTCTCTTTGAGGTTTCCACGATAAAATTTTGTGTCCTAACCTGCTCGATTCATTGTTTAATTTGTACTAAGTTTGTATTAAATTGAAAAGAAGTAAATACTGATTCACCTGCCCCCCCTCTCAATATTGATGAGTAAACCAACAATCGGTATCAAAGCAGTATCCTTCACTACAGTCTAAGCCATTGGAAGGAAGATTCTAATTAAAACTACAATGGATCATCAGGAAGGGTTATCTTCTAATAGACCTCCATTATTTTCAAGAAATAATTATGCATTTTGGATTGTAAGAATGAGATTCCATCTAATCTCTCTTGGGTCCAAAATTTGGAGTTATGTTGAAAAATGGAATAAAATACCAGACAACAACCTACAAATAGTAATGAACTAGATGAATATGAATCCAATGCAATAGATTTGAATGCAATTTTGAAAAGATTAGCAGATACAATGTTTGTTAAAGTCATGCATTGTAAGACATCCAAACATTCTTGGGAAAAATTAAGAATTGCTTATCAAGGGGATTCCAAAGTCAAAACAATCCAAACTTCAAAAATATAAAGGGAAGTTTGAAAGTATAAAAATGAAAGAAGAAGAAAACATTGCAGAATATTTTCTAAGGGTAGATGAAATTGTTAATGTTATTAAAGGTCCGGGAGGAGAAATAAAGGAGAAATAAGTAGTTAAAAAAGTACTAAGAACCCTACCACCTAGGTATAACCCAAAAGTGTCTATTGTAGAAGATCAAGATGATCTTGATCTTCTGACAGTGGATGAGCTACATGGGATCTTCATTTCCTGTGAGATGAGAATGGGACAAAATGAACCAGCAAGGAAGGAGGAAACATTTAAATCCAAAAAAGAGTAAAAGAAATATGAAGCCTTACCCAAGAACCACTTAGAGAAATCAGATGATGAAGAAGCTATTTTCATCAAGAAACTCAAAAGAGGTACTGGCAAGTACAAAGGATATAAAATCATAGAGATATAAAAAAAGAAGATATATAAAACAAGAAGAGATATAAATAGGATCGAAAATAATAAACAAAGGAATGTTTAATTAGCATATAGTATATGGTTTATGAAGCAAAATAAAAGGGTTATATAATAAACAGATTTATGATGATTGAAATTAAAGGCGTGACTTCATCCAGACTTAATTATTTTGATTAAAAAGACACAATTTTTTCTTTAGAAGAAAGTGATTGAACGAAAAGAACATGGCTAAATAAATTAAACTGAGTTTTATTATTCATAAATAGAGTTTAATACTGTAGCAGATATAAACAGAAGTATATTAATTCTTAAGCAAAGTTTATTAATCATAAACATAGATATGATTGATAAGAAGGGACATGACTGTATTATTTAAAGTAGAAGAATAATTAATTGAACAGTGTTAAAATAAAGAGGGTGTGACTGATAGATTAAAATAGAGTAAATGAAGAGGCACGTTTTCTAAAGGGATGTTTTTTATTCTAAAGAGACATGAAGATTGGATGAATGTTGTTACTAATAAAAGATATAAAATCATATGCATGAATTGGAAGGAAAGTTTCTCAATGATCTAGATAAATGTAACGACAGACAAAGACAAAGCAGTGAGAGAAAAACCAATGACATAGTTTGAAGAAGATATGGAAGATTAATAAATTGAGACAGGGGTGGCAGGGTGGTGCTAGGGCAGGCTACAAGCCTCCAAGGGGGTTGTAGCCTCCTTCCAGTATTAGCTAGTAAATAGGGTTCTGAAGCATCCTTTCAATAATAGCCGATAAAACTAGGGAGGTGTAGCCTCCTTCCAGTTGTGGTTGGAAACCAGGGTGTTGGTGCATCCTTTTTGTAGCATCAGATAAACAATTTTGTAAAATTCATCTTGTTAATGAGTTTAAGTTTATGGATTTCTCTTTGAGGTTTCCACAATAAAATTTTGTGTCCTAACCCATTTGATTCATTGTTTTAATTTGTAATAATTTTGTATTAAATTGAAAAGAAGGAAATACTGATTCAATTGCCCCCCCTGCTCTCAGTATTGATGAATAAACCAACAATTGGTATCAAAGAAGGATCCTTCACTACAATCTAAACCAGTGGAAGGAAGATTCTAATTAAAACTACAATGGATCATCAGGAAGGGTTAGATACTAACAGACCTCCATTATTTTCAAGAAATAATTATGCAATTTGGAGTGTAAGAATGAGATTCCATCTAATAATCTCTCTTGGATCCAAAATTTGGAGTTCTGTTGAAAAATGGAATAAAATACCAGACAACATACCTACAGATAGTGATGAACTAGATGAATATGAATCCAATGCAATAGATTTGAATGCAATTTTGAAAGGATTAGCATATACAATGTTTGTTAAAGTCATGCGTTGTAAGACATCCAAACACGCTTGGGAAAATTTAAGAATTGCTTATTATTAATTCTTGCACATGATCTAGGAACTAGGAATCAAAATCATCAAAGAATAATTAACAAATACTCATGAATTGGAAATAATCGGATCCAGAATTGGTTTCCTCTCTGTATATTTAATAAACAATGCATGGTTACAATACCAATGCTAATCAATGGCTTAACTCCATGAAGAATTCAAATACCTAAGGAGACAATTCGAATTCAGTGAGTGAGTCTAGCTTAACTGACTCTCAACCATGCAATCTCACTCAGTTAACCACTTGACCAAAACCCTAATTGAATCACCAAACCCTAACTGAAGTCGGAGTGCAATAAATGACTGAATCTCAACTGAAGGAGATCAAACACATGTCACAGCAATCCAACCATCAAGTGCTAGTGCTGCATGACTCCAATGAACCCTGATGAGGTTAACTGAAGCTGAACTGACCATTAGAAGTTGGTGGAGGCACCTTGTTGACTCCAGATCATTAAATAATAATAAATAATCATTAAATAATCATAAAATAATATATTTAATGACTGGATGTGCCTTAACTAACTGTAACTAAAAGGTTGAACTGAAAGTAACCACCAGTTAGCAATTAGGTGCATTAATGTCACACAGATCACCTCTGGAGTGCTCCAGTTAGCCTCCTTGACTGTAGGTAGGCATGGGTGTGACTGGATGATGGAAATTAATGCTCCACTGATGTCAATTAAACTTAGGATAGTGGTTTAAATAAGCCAATTTGACCAAAAGAGTGTGTATGATGGTAAATGTCTCCAACACCCCCCCTTAAGCTATACTCAAGAAGAGTTAGAAAACATATATGCATAAAAATGCTAGGGCCCTGGAAACTAAGTCCATAGGTCACCTTGTACAATAAATTGATTTCTTAATATAACCAAGGAAATGGGGAAAACCTCATGGGAAAAATACCCCCCCTCAAACTAAGCAGTAAATCAAGAATTGGTTCTTCTATGCAACAGCATTCTGAGACTGTGCATGTGAACCTCTGAATCCAAACTAAATGAATATTTCTGGAGGAATATTCCATTTTGGAAGAAGAACAATGCACTCAATTGAATCAGAAATATAAACAGCTGCACGGTGAATACTGGACCCATGTAGAGTAGCTGAAATCATCTGAAGAGAGAGCAATGGTTCTTGAGGATTCGAACCATGTGTGGAAAACTCAAGAAAATGATATGTTGCAGCCTTGAACAGCAAACCATGAGTGGTAAAAGCAGCCCCAATTTTTAGGAGCAAGTGTCCAAGCGGATGCAGAATGTTTTCCTCTTTACTAGTTCTGTGAGGAGATGAGCTTGTGACCAAAGGTAGAGAATCCCTGGGACTCTGGAGAGTGAATTCTTGAGCTCCATAATATGATATAGCTTCAGAAATATCTAATTATTCACAAAATAAAATATCAGCAACCTCATAAGAGTAAACTAACACCAAATCCCCAGTAGCAAAATTGAAGAAGAACTGCAGTACTTGATTTTTCACACCGGAATTGGTGAGAGCAGCTACAAGCATGGCTGAAAGCTCTTGAATTTTAAAATATGAACAAAATAATATCAGATCAGAATGTAAATCAGATCTAAATATGTTCACAACAGATCCAAAACTGTGAAATGAAATCAAATCCCCAGCAGCAGTTTTGTAGGAGACTTGCGGCACTTGTTTCTTCACACCGTTGATGAGAACAGCTACAAGCAGTACTGAAGGTTTATGAACCTGAAATTTTGAACCAATAAATATTAGATCATATCCAAATAAGATCATATAAGATCCAATAATTTTCATATCAGATCCAAAATTATGGTCAACCGAGACGGTGGATGCACAATTGTCTTTTTCTTCAAAATTCTGAATTTTGGTGCATGCAATCTTGCAGGAATTTGATGGAAGATATAGATCATGGGGAGAGAATGTGTCACTCTTATAATCTGATATTTCTTCCAAAATATCCAATTTTTTACATATTTGCACACCAGAAGAAACATTAGT
>LPNX011086842.1:31754-70313 GCA_001517045.1 Pseudotsuga menziesii | reverse complement strand
GGGTGTGACTGGATGATGGCAATTAATGCTCCACTGATGTCAATTAAACTTAGGATAGTGGTTTAACTAGGCCAATTTGACCAAAAGAGTGTGTATGATGTTAAATGTCTCCAACACTTATCAAGGGGATTCCAAAATTCAAACATATAAAGGGTAGTTTGAAAGTATAAAAATGAAAGAAGAATAAAACATTGTAGAATATTTTCTAAGGGTAGATGAATTTGTCAATGTTATTGAAGGTCTGGGAGGAGAAATAAAGGAGAAAGATGTAGTTGAAAAAATACTAAGAACCCTACCACCTAGGTATAACCCAAAGTGTCTCTTATAGAAGATAAATATGATCTTGATCTTCTGACAGTGGATGAGCTACATGGGATCTTCACTTCCTGTGAGATGAGAATGGGACAAAATGAACCAGCAAGGAAGGAGGCAGCATTTAAAGCCACAAAAGAGTCAAAGAAATAGGAAGCCTTACCCAAGAACCACTTAGAGAAATCAGATGACGAAGAAGATATTTTCATCAAGAAACTCGAAAGAGGTATTGGCAAGTGCAAAGGAAAGATACCTCTAAAGTGCTTCAACTGTGGAAGAATTGGACATTTTTCCTCAAAATGTCCTTATCCTAAAAAGGATGGCAGTGATGATAGATAAACCTCTAAGAAGTTCAAGAAGTGCAAAGCAGGAAACAAGAAGAAGGTTAATAAAAACAATAATATATTTTACACTATGGAAGATAGTGAAGATGAAGAATCAAGTGAAGATGAGGAAACCGGAATTCAATTCATGGGCATAGAGACTCAAGCTCCATATGATGAATCAGATGTGGAAGGAGAGGTGGACCTAAAATATGAACTCATCAATGCTCTTTATGAATTAATAAAGAGAAGAATAAAGAATAAAGTGTCAAACCAAATAATTGTTGATTTAACGACCTAAATTCAAGAATCCAAGAATATTGAAGAGGACCTAGAATTGAAGCTCAAGAAGAGAATATAAGAATCTGAAAGACTCTAGGAAGAAATTATCCTTCTTAGAATGAATATTGTTGAATGTTCTATAAAATCAAAATTTGAAGACAGATCGAAGACTCTAGATGACATCCTAATTAGCCAAAGACCATCAAGTGACAAAACTGGATTAGGTTATGACAAAAGGAGTTATGTTGCTACACTATGAGTCCAATTCGAAAGAAGGGCAATAAAAAATGTGTTCCTCCTTTACATAAGAGACATATGATGTCTAGAAGACCAATGACAAGCATATATCAACAAATTTTTCTTGGTCATTGCTACTCTTGTAATAATTTTGGACATAAGGCCCTTAATTGCAAAGCATATGGGAAGTCTTATTTCTATAAGAAGAATGTACCTAGTAATTATCCAAAAGAAAGAAATCAGAACTCCTTTTTACCTCTACAAAGATATGATATAGAATGTTACAAATGCAAAAACCATGGACATATAGCTAGATAATGTAATATGATCACTCCTACAGAGAAGGGTGCTGCAAAGATTCAAAACAAGGAATAGAGAAAGGACTAGATCAAAAAGAAAGTGGTGGACAAGAAGACAGAATCTATGATACCTTTATGTGCAACATAAAAGAAAAATTTATGGCATATTGATAGTGGATGTTCAAAACACATGACAAGAGACCCAAACAAGTTTATAATCCTAAAAAGGGATCAAAATGGAAATGTTTCCTTTGGTGATAATATATCTTCCAAGATAATTGGAAACATACAGTTGTTATAAAAAAAATAACAAAATTAGAGTTGAAAATGTGTTGCTAGTAGAAGATCTAAAGCCTAATATTCTCAGTGTGAGTCAAACATGTGATTAAGGACACATCTGCATATTTGATTTTGAGAAATGTGAAATCAGAAAAAAAAGGACTCGAGGAAGCTTGTTGGGACTGGTGTATGAATTTAAGTAATGTATATATCCTAGAGTGTGAAGGACAATGCTACATAAGTATGGTTTATGAAAGTTTTCTATGGCATAAAAGGATGGGGCACTTGAATTTTGACAGTATTATGAAAGTAAGTAAGAAGGAAGTTGCAAGAGACTTGCCAAATATTGTAAATCCTCTAAATTTTGTTTGCAAACACTGTCAATATGGGAAGAAAACTAAATCCAGCTTCAAAGTCGAGGAACATACAACCTCACAGCCATTGGAAACAGTTCACACAGATATTTGTGGACCAACAAGAACTAAAAGTTTGCAAGGAGAGTATTATTTAATGTTTTTCATTGATGATTATACAACGATGACTTGGGTGACATTTCTCAAAGAAAAATCAGAAGATTTTGAAAAGTTTAAAATTTTCAAAGTAATGGTTGACAATGAGACAAATCTGAAAATTAAATGTCTAAGGTATAATAATGGAGGAGAGTTTAGATAAAATGAATTCAATGAGTTTTGTGAAACACATGGAGTTAAAAGACAATTTTAATCTCCTAAGTCTCCTCAATAGAATGGTGTTGTCAAAAGAAAGAGTAAAACAATCCAAGAAGCAACGAGAACTATGCTTAATAGAGCAAAATTGTCTGATGTGTAATGGAGAGAAGAAGTATACACAGTTGTCTATATACATAATAGAGGACAACTTAGAGTAAATAATGATAAGAATCCTTATGAACTATGGTATGAAAGACCTGCCTCAGTCAAATATTTTGGAGTGTTTGGAAGCAAGTGCTACATAAAGAGAAATGAGGATGACCTTGGTAAGTTTGACTCAAGAATCAATGAGGGAATATTATTAGGATATTCATCCACCAAGAAAGTGTATAGATGTTACATTCAAAGACTACACAAAATCATAGAAAGTGTAGATGTAAGATTAGATGGAATGAAACCGAGAAGAATAAGTAGCCATGATGATGATGAAAGAAGAAAAACAAGTCTCGCAAAATAATGAAAGTGATCATGATGAAGAAGAAGAAGAGGAAAATAAAAGATAATAATCACAAGAAAGTGAAGATGAGGACTCTCCAAAGCTTGATACAAAAGATACATCTAGAAGGATACAAAAGAATCATCTTGAAACACAAATCATAGGTGATAAAGATGTTGGAGTCAATACAAGAAGGAAATTAATGTTTAATGAACAAGCCTTACTATTAGTGGAGGAACCTAAGAGCTTAGAAAAATATAGAAAATATGATAGTTGGATCAAGACCATGAACGAATAATTGAATCAATTTGAGAAGAAATAAACTTGGGAACTTGTCCCAAGACCTGAAGGCAAGAATGTTATTGGGACCAAATGGATCTTCAAGAACAAGTTAAATGAATATGGTAAAGTAATAAGAAACAAGGTCATATTGGTATGCAAGGGATATGCTCAAGTGGAAGGTATTGAGTTTGAACCAATTAGGATGTTCTTGGCATTTGCATGCTACAAAAACTTCAGAGTATATCAAATGGATGTGAAATATGCATTTTTGAATTGAAATTTTGAAGAAGAAGTCTATGTTGAACATCCTGAAGGTTTTCTTTTATCAGAAAACAAAGATTATGTTTTCAAACTGAAAAAGGCACTCTATGGCCTCAAAAAAGCTCCAAGGGAATGCTTCTCAATATTTGGAAACTACTTGAATCAACAAGGATATAAAAGAGTGGCCACTGACAATAATCTCTACATAAAGTTTGAAAATAAGAACATGATCATAGTTGTTGTCTTTGTAGATGATATCATATTTGAAAGTGATCTATAAATCATGAGTGTAAAATTTTCCTCAGATATGAAGAAATAATTTGAAATGTCTTTGATGGGTGAATTAGCATTCTTCTTGGGATTACAAGTTTCTCAATCAGAAAAAGGGATCTTAATTTCTCAAATGAAGTACATTAAAAACATGCTTAAGAAGTTTAAGATGAAAGACTCTAAACCAGTTAGTACTCTTACTCTCACCGGTTGTAAGTTAAGTAAGAATGATGAGTCTTTGGAAGTAGATCATACCATGTATAGAGATCTATGATAGGAATCCTGCTATATGTGACAGCTACAAGACTCTATGTAATGAAAGTTGTAGGGTTGGTTTCTATATTCCAATAAGCTCCTAAGAAAACACATGTAACAACAATTGTTATAGCTAAAAATGACGCATCTCTTCCTATGACCACTTTCCCATGATTCTGTTGCATGTCAACATTTCCATGACGACACTTCATGAAAGTCACTAAAAAATTACCTATATTAGAGGATCCATACATGGAATTTTGTAACTCCATTTTACCTCTTCTCTACACCGTTTGAAAGGTATTTGAGTCAGCTAAGACTTTCCAGAAGACACAAAAGTCTAAAAATTCCCAGAAGTACCATAAAAACAATATTTTTTTATGTATACGTGAGTTTTCTCTAGGAAACCTACGTGTTGTATGCGACTTGTTCTATATGATACCGACGTATACCTTTTTATACATGACTATTGTCACTACAAATCGTGTATCATTTCTCATACACAACTATTCACATTGAAACCCATGTATGTACACAACTGTTGTCACAGAAACTCGCATGTTTTTCCTGTAGATGTCAAAAAAGGATGTTTCTCAAAATTTGGGTAGTTTGGGTGGTTAAGAAACTAACTCCTTCGATTGTAACTGATCCTATCCTCACCCCTAACTCTTTAGATCACTATATAAGAGAGGGAGAAGGTCCATGAGAGGATACTTGAACATTTTCATTGTTATGCTGGAGGAATTGGGACTCTCCTTTCCCCCACCTTTTCCCTAGAATCTTTTCCCTTGTGTTGTAGAGCTTGGAGGATGAGTTCCTTGGAGAAGAGAAGAAGCAGTAACATATCAAGGTTCCGTGAGGTGCCCAACTTTAAGAAAAGGTATATTTATACTTCATTTCATGATTAATAAATATGTGATGTCCTTATTCTTCCCAAATAATTGTTCAATGTGTGATTGAATCTCATTTTATGATCATATGATGATGTTACTCAGATTATTATTTCATGTTTCTTTGATTATCATTGCTTTACATATGGTCATATTGGTTTGAGGAAGGTATAATTATTTTGCATGTCTCTTGGAGCAAGAGGAGAAAGAGGACAATTGAAGGGCTACTTGGATCAACCTTTGTTTGGCTAAGGTATGAACCATTCCAATCTCTGAACTTGCTTATATATACTTGCAGAACTATATGCATATCTCTTTCAACCCCAATACATTGATGGCATCTAAAACCCTAGCCATAGGAAACTTTCTTCTACAACAACAACAAAAAGGAATTTTCAAATATTTGAAAGGGACCAAGGAGTATGGTTTATGGTACCCAAAAGGTCAAGACTTCACTTTAAAAGCATTCACTTATGCAGATTGGGTAGGAAGTGTTGATGACCGAAAAAGTACCGGTGGAGCAACATTCTTTTTGGGAGATTGTTTGGTATCATGGTTAAGAAATAAAGAAACCTCCATTGAACTATCTATAGTAGAAGCGGAATATATTGTTGTTGCATCATGTTGTGCTCAAGTAGTTTATATGAAGCAGAAATTGGAAGACTTGCTTGTGAAGTATGAGAATACAATAGTGATAAATTGTGACAATACCAGTGTTATAAATATATCAAAAAATCATGTTATGCACTCTAAGGAAAAGCACATTCCAATAAAATATCATTTTCTAAGAGAACAAATGTCACAAAAGGTTGTCAAATTGGAATATGTTGATACAAAAGAATGGATAGATGATATCTTCACTAAGCCAATACCCACAGAAGCATTTGAACATCTTAGATATAGGTTGGGAGTATTCTCCTTACGGTGACTAAAATGGAGAAGATGAATAGTTTTAGGGGGATACATGTTGGCAGGGGGAGATTTCAGAAGGATGACTTTGTCATTAATGTCAAAGGGGGAGAAAATTGGGGAGTTGTTGCCATCAATGCCAAAGGGGGAGAATGTTGAGTATGGTTGTCATTGATGTCAAAGAAGTTCATTAATGACAAATGAAGTGATGATGTGACATGTGTGATGAGGTTGGAAATACATAAGATGGTGGCATAGATCTAATTTGAAGTCATTCTTTCAATCATAAATCATTCTGGAAAAGTATGGAAATTTGGTAAAAAATTGGAAATTGATTAAGTATGAAAAATTAGTAAAAATTGCTCTAGGAAAATGCACTCCATAATTCATCAGTTCAGGAAAATGCCTACACTATCCTGTTAGGTTGTATCTTGTTGAAATTTATACCTTACCATGGTATCATGTTTTTTTAAGAGTGTTTGAGGAGAAAGTTATAGGTCTTCCAATATAGGGTTTCAGGCAGTTTTGCACCAGTCCCCCTTGCGAAGGCTTCCCCCAAGAATATTGGGTACTTCTTGGAACATGATCAATGGGTGGATTGTCTCCTGATGGAGTTAGGTCTGAAAAATATTGGTTACTTCCTAACACCCAATCGCTAGGTGGATTTCCTCCTGTTGGATTTAGGTCCCAAGAAGATTGGTTACTTACTAGAACCTGACTAATCCATTGATTATGTCCTTTCTTTTTATTGGAATTCCAAGGTATGTTTCCTCCTTGTGGAGTTTGGATCCAAAAATATTGGTTACTTTCTAAAACATGACCGCTCCATTTTGGAATGGGGTTGATAGGTGGATTTCCCCTAGGAATGGTGTTAGGATAAATCAAAGGATAACCCTCTGGGGCATTTCCTCCCATCAGTGAAGGATAATTCCAATTGGCATTTGTGTTCTAGGAATATAAAAATTCCATGGTAAAGGATTTCCCCAAGAAGTAGAACCTAAACAACTATTATGTGTTCCAATAACATTTTGATAACATCCCAGAACCATTTGAGGTTGCATTGATATGGTGCCTTCAACTCCTGACGAAGCCAAAGGGTCAAGTGTAATGTTCTGCATATTATCCCAACTTTCAAAAAGACTAACCAAAGACTCACTTTTCATAAGTATGATTGATTTTATTAGATGGCCAAGGGTGTATTTACGTGAGAAAATGTGTGATATTATATTTTTAAAATTTCAACTAAAGTAAGATAATCAATTTTATATATGTTTCATCCATGATGTGAAAATTTTTTAGAATTGATTTGACGTTGTTATTCTCTAGTAACATGTTTATTGGGTTTATAAGTAATTCAGTTTCAAATTCATAAAGATGTGGTTCATGCATATGCCTCCACAATGTAGCGGGGCCCTCAAACTTGGGTAACTTGCCTCGCTGCCACCTTGACAGGTGGATCAGGATATTAGTCACTTTGAAGTTTAATAAAAGGATTTGTATATTAGAGTATATCAAAATACAGTCAAAGAATCCTAAAGGAAGCTAGACTCAACAAAAATCAAAGTGTCCACACATCTAACAATGTCCTAAGATAATCATCAAGCAAAATTCTTTTCAAAGAACCAGAGTTCAGTGAAAGGCTATATTTAGAGGGCCTTCCAAAAATAGTAGCTCATGAGGGACACCACACCTCAAAAATTACTAAATAGTGAAGGTATGAGAAAAAATTACATTGTTCTTCAATCACCAAGGGTGTAAGTGTTAGCTCATGGCTACTCACTGTCCCAAGGAGTTGAAACAAACGTGTATCTGTCTCAGGTATTGCAAGCGTCCCCCACTCACAACATCCTATCTGATGCCCTAGGAAAATAAGCTATGGTTACCACTTCACATTCGGTAGCTGGGTAGGACAGTCATCAGTCTAGGAGAACTCACATAGACTAGATATCTCAAGAAAGTGATGTCACCCCGGGGACTTGTCACTTAACTGAAATGATGTAATGTGCTCATATCCCACCAAATAAGCAATAGGGTGGGTACCATCCTTACTAATTTGGATTGACCTCATGCTTAACGCAGTGTTAGAAGTGATTTCCCTCCATGCACTCTTTGCTACCAATGGATTTGATTCTCTTTAAACAATAATAGTTTCAACTTTTTGTGGCCTTGGACTATTCTCTTTAATATTATTCCAAATCCCTAGCATAATCTATGTTGGTGATATCAAAAAGAATCTTCATAGATTTTAGATTAAGCATTGATTTTAGGGTAGTTTTCTTAGTTTCGAGGAGTGATGGTGAAACTGGTCATTTTTGTGACTCAAAATCTTGAACCAATAAAATGCACAATGCTCACTACTCTTTGTTTTATTTCAATGAAATTATATATTATGGAAGAGTAATAGGTTCCTTGATGTCCTTCAAACATGCATATTCCATGATAGAATCACTTTCACAAATTTGAAAAAATAAGTTTTCAATTTTTTAGCAAGGGTTCAAGAGGTTGGATTAAAAAATAAGATGTGTTCAATTGGCTTCAACTATCACTAATTAGAAACAAAAAATGTTTGAATGTTGAATGTTTTTCCTGTTTCTAATAAGTCTCTTAAGCTGGTGTTTACATGTAGGATCATGATTCAATTTTGTTTTTCAATCGCATTATGTTTTCTTTCTAAATGTTGAATTTAATGTTCCAAATTGTCGATTTGAAAATCAATTCAAAATTCTAAATATATTTTTAAATTCTAAAACTGACAAGCATTTACCCTTTAGATCCACTTTGTCTTACACACCACCACCCGAAAGCGCAAGTGAAGAGGATACTCGTGGCTCGACAATATGCTTCAAAACTTCAAAATATTTCTATTACGCTTGAGATTTTATGTGAATTTGATTTTAAATGATGGTATTAAAAGTTTCTTAGCTGGGATTTCAATTTTTTTGGAAGGTCATCAAGTTCATGTGACTTCAAAACTCATGGCCTAAAGGTTCATAAATAGAAACAATGTGTTATGTTCCTTAGTTTTTCAACAATTTCCTTATGCAAATATGTGATTAAAATGACCAAATTAGACAAAATTCCATAATTTCAAGAATGAAATAAAGACCTAAATAGTAAAAATCTCATAAAATTTCATATCTGAGCATTCTTTTAAAGAAAAATTTGAATAACACTAAAAAAAAATACTTCTCAAAGTGATTTTTCCTAGTTTTTTAAGGAGGTTTCCAAGCCTTCCAAACTTGAGGGAAAATGTCTCTAAGTCCTTCAAAAATTCTCCTAAAAGGTCATAATAGGAATAAACAAGTGTTTTGGAATTGGATGTCAACTAAGGCTATGCAAAGTCTAAAATGAGCTCCATCCAAGGCAAAAAATCAGTGATTTCAAAAAAAAATCAATCTCATGCCACATGCACACAAAACTTTAAAATCCTTCCAAAATCCATAAATCCTGATAAAAGAGACGTAAATATTGTCTAAAAAATCTATTAGAATATTCCTAAGACATCTATAGCAAAAAAAAAATTCAAAAGATCCAAAACTGGATATTGAATCATAAAAAAAAAATCAAGATTGTGACTTTACCTCACTGTGGGTACTGCACTGCTGTATTGAAGCATAGATCAATGACACCACACATAGGTGAGCCAAAAAGGGTGTTACCAAGGTGGTAACACTCTGTCTGCACTAGAAAAGGGCATTTCCAAGCTAAGAGGAAAAAAGACACTAGATCTGGGCCAAATTTCTTGAAAAATGGGATATCAAGGGTTGAATCAGGCCAGTTTTGACCTCTAGAGTTGAATTAAAGCCTTCATAGAACAATATAAATCATGCATTAAGAGAATTTAAAAGGTAATAAACACCCAAATAAGGAGAAACTATGAATAAAAATAGTTTCAGGAGAATAACCCCTTAGCTCCCCAGTATGGTCGCCATTATGTTATTAGATTTCTCTGCAGGGACATGTCTACAACCTAATATAACTTTCACTACAGAGAGGTTTTAAATTGATTGACATAATACATGCAATAATTGAAATCTTCCTAGAATTTCTATTTTTTTTCAAAGAGGAGAGAGGGGAGGAAGAAAGGAGATTACCTCTTAAAGCGTTCCATTTGTGGAAGATCCCTATGCTTGAGCATCCATGGCCTTTACACCTCCATTCGCAACTAGATTTATCTTTCCTTACCTCTAGCCTTTGGAAAGCTTTTTAAAAAAATATGAAATCTATCTACCAAACATTGAAAAAAACACATGAAAATACATAGATTCAATCACAAAATTTGGGGGAAATCGGAATTGCATCATATTAAAAATAGGAGGAAAGTGATTACAACCCAATAATAAGTGAATCCCTTTCTCCTTTGCTCTAAACCATCCTTCTGCATCAAATATAATGATCACAAAAAAACTTGATATGAAAAAGACTCTATCTAGCCTCCAAATTCTTCAGCATGCCTTTGCTTTTCTCACTTGTCCTCCCTAATTCACATCATATGCATTCCATTTATAGGATTTGGATTTGAGCATCTCATCTCTTGATCATGAATGTAGGATTGGGATTTTTGAAGTTTTTTATTATTTCCTTCAAAAACCCAACTTTCCTTAGTTTTTAGGCATTTCAACTTGATTTTCAGTATTTCTAGGACTACTAATGTCCACGTTGAGGCATTTTTCCATTGTGTGAGTTATAGGAACTGGGATTTTGCCCTTAAGTGGTCACACACTTGCCCTATTTAGAGCCACCTTGTCTTCAAACATTTCTTCCTCTGTGGAAGTAGTGGTCAAATGAGAGATTGAAACTCTTAGTTGTTCAAAAAAATTGGATCTTCATGTTGCAGGTGAAGTAGAAATATGTTTTAAGAACAACACTCTCAAGGGTGTTAATTTTATTGTTAATAGAATCCTAGGGGAAAGGCACCAAAATCTCATGTAGAACTACATCCACATCCTACTTGTGCCTTATGTGATGTCCTCAACCACGCTACTCAAAATTGTCCTGATTTGTCATTTCTTCGCAACCACATGCACACAATAGTGGAGGTCGATGACTCTTTGATTGTTAATGTACCAAAAATACCTATAGTTAAGAACAAATCATTATATATGAACCACTCATGTGCAGTTTGTGTCCTCTATGGTCATTATTCCCAGCATTTCCCAAACCTTCCCTAGTAACGATGTTGGTTATATGGGCAGACCCGGGTTTACTGTAATGTACCAACAACACCCCTAGCTCACTGGCCCTTTCGGTGACAGACCACGGAGCGGCCTGAAGTCTCACTCGAAGTGATTCTAATGGGTTGGCCAAAGACTCAAGTGTCGACCAGGTTCTGTAGCATCCTGGGGTCTCACAGCTCTTCTTAGCCAGCGAGATCTCTCTCCGCGATGCGTAGTCTCTCTCTCTATCAATCCCTATGGATTGTTCATACAAGCTCTTGGAGCCAGCTACTGGTTACAGTAAGATTTTACAAATGGAATAACAGGACCAAAGCTCGACTCTTACAATACAAAATGACTGTGAGCTAACAGACTAATTGACTCTATCTGTCTGAATAGCTAATCAACTGGCCTACTAGCTAACCTTTTACAATACAAAATACATCCCTTTATAGGCGGCCCGAAGGTCTCACCCAACAGTAACCCAAAAACCCTAACTAGTGACAGTCGGTCTATCTATACTCGAACTGCCGCTTTTTGTCACACCACTGCTCTCTGTAGTATTCCATGCCTCCCGGCGCTAACCATGGGTACTGGGCGCCGCTTCCCTTTCTGTCCTTCATCTTTAAGACCTTGGCCTCGTTTCCCTTTTTCCTTTATGAGGGTAGCTGAGCCCTCCTATCTTCCGCCGCTACCTTGAATGTAGTGGGTGAACTCTCTCTTCTCCGCCGCTACCTTGAATGCAGTGGGTGAGCTCTCTCCTCTTGGCCGCTCAAGTACTGTCATCTTCTTTGACTTCTCTGTCCTGATAGTCACAGTTTCCGGCTCTGATCTGCAACTAGAAACATGCTACAACATCTTATCTTTACCTTATCTCTTATATCTTCACCAAAATTGTCTATCCACCAAAATGGCAGCTTCTCCGGTAGCTGTGGGACCCTACTCCAACAGTCCCCTAACACTTACTTATGGCTCATCCTCGAGCCACTACCAGCGGGATTCTCCTGCTATAGCTTCTCCTTGGCTTCCTGCAAAGTCTTTTTAAATTTGTCGCAAAGTCCTGTGACTTCGTTCTGCATAGCTTCTGTAACTTAGTTCATTGGTTTCTCTTATCTTTCCTTCCCTTATTGTCATGCTCTCGCTCTCGTTGCTTGCGAGACCTTTTAAGGATCATTAGGTTTTGAGAAGTCTTCCACAGATATCCTTTCCTCTTTATCTAGGTTAGAACTTTTATCACAAGGAAAATCTGTATCTTCCAGCCTTCTCAAACATTTCATTCAGTCTGGAGCCTTCCTATGCGAAAGGTATACAAACCAGGAATTCCATTCCGAGAACAATCCTTTGTCTGCATCTTGAAGTTTTGCTTGTTCGGTTTGTTTTCCCTTTCACTTTTCTTCTCAGCAACTCGCTCCAGGTATTCACGTTGCTTGGGTTCCACATATTTTCATTCTTGAGCTTTGGAACCTCTTGTTCTTCTCTTAGCTAATGAGGTAGGTCATCTCCCTTCTCCCGCTCCCTTCTTTTTCTCATTTTTACTTTCTTCCTGGTTGGAGATTTCTTCTCATCATTCGTCTGCTCTAATTTCTTATCTTCAGTGATCGGCTCATCTTTCTGCTTCTCTGTAGCAAAGACTTTGATGACATCTTCTACATCCGGCACTTGACTCGTCATCCTTGGTGTCTGTCTAACCTGTGATGTTCCTAATTTCACAACCTTGGGTGGCGTTGTCATAGCGGACACAAGGCCACCATGCTCGAATCGTCTCATAATGTCTTCTAAAGGTTCCTCCTTGGACAAAACCGACTTAGTGCAATACTCTAGATTGGCAATGGCTGCGAAATAGGAAAATCACAGCACTCTGTAATGAAATCAGCTCTGCACAGGGAGAACTTAACAACTTACTCTCTAGCTCTCGACTCTTTGCAAAAGTAATCGTCCTGAATGAATGATCTCTGCTTTTATGCTGAAGGCGATACTCCCAGACGCAACGGTCATCTAGGCTAAACCCGTCGATGATATTAATTGCATGGATGAGACCACACCCGTCGTTTCAATCCTCATTAAATGCTGAAATCCGATCAAATTTCCCTCAAAACCTGTGTGCAGGCACCGATCTCGTCGAAGATTTACTAAATCTGGAAAATTTAATATGCTGTTGCCAAATCTACGGTAAGGTATACCGGTCATTTCTTCATTAACTACCTGTCAGAAGGTGAATTGACTGGCCCTCTGTCCTTTTTCAAAACTGGATACGTGGCATGGGGAATCATCGCCTTACCGCGATGTCACACCACATCACCTGTTCAAAACAAACTTAAGCATTTTTTTCCAAGCCACTTATGAATTGTGCAAAATGAACCGTCTTAATGCGATTCCTTGTACTTAGAATACCTGCCGGTGTAGACTAATTCCCGGTGCGATGCCTCCTTTCAACTACACTGGAAATCTGCACTCTCATATCTGTCTGAGTTAAGGCTGGGTCATGGAGTGGCTAGCACTATAAAGCTTAAGCCTACTGCCATTAATGAAAGTGGGAAGAAGCTCCCCGTTCAGTTTGTTGAGCTGAACGGCACCTCCCTCTATAACTTCCTGTATCTGATATGGCCCCAACCAATGCGTCTTGAATTTTCCTGGAAACTTCACAAACTTACTGTCGTAGAGGAGGACTAGGTCTCCTATCTAAAAAATCTTATTCTTGACATGCCTTTCATGCCAAGCTTTCTCTCGTGCCTTCTGCACTTTCTGATGGAATTCTGCGATGAACCTGTCTTCCTCTAAGGAAAGCAGCTGTGCTAGCCTTTCATTTGTCGTGTCTGTGTCTTTCATCCTGGTGATCTGAGCAATTCTTAGACTGGGCATAATATACTCCATAGGCATAATAGCCTCTTGTCCATACACCAAGATGAAAGGTGTATGTTCTGTAAGTTTCTTGCATGTCGTCCTATATGCCCATAACACAGTGTTAACTCTGAGGTCCCAATCATTCCTTTGGCTGTTGCAGATCTTAGTAAGAGCATTTTCTAGAATCTTGTTAAAGGGCTCCACCGTACCATTAGCTTGCAGGTGGTAGGGAGTGCTCTTATGGTGCTATATCTGGAATTCCTCTGTCAAGGCCTCAATAGTGTGGTTCAAGAAATGGGTACCTTGATCGCTCATCAAAATTACTGGGCATCCAAATCTACTGATGATGTTCTCAAAGAGGAACTGTGCAGCTGTAGCAGCATCACAATTTCTTACTGCTTTAGCCTCCGCCCATCTGGTGAGGTATTATGTTCCTATGATGATGTATCTCGCACCAGTTTGTTTTCCTGGTGGGTTGATAGGACCCACAAAGTCTATAGCCCACTTCTCAAATGCGCGTAGTGTAATCTATGGTCGTAGTGGCATTTCATCTCTCCGTGAAGGTTTTCCTACCCTTTGGTAGATATCGCAGCATCTGCAAAATTCCTTAGTATCCTTATGCAAAGTAGGCCACCATAATCTTGCGGTCAGGATTTTCTGCACAGTCAGCTTTCCTGCGAAATGACCTCCTGCGGTACCGGAATGTGCTTCTCTGATAATGGCCTCTTTCTCATGTGGCATGACGCATCTGCGCAGGACTTCATCTAGACCTAACTTGTATAGCTGTCCTGCGATCAAGGTGAAGTCTGCTGCTTTAACAACCAACTGCTTCTTTTGATGCTTAGTAAACTCAACATGTGCCCATCCTATAGTGAGAAAGTGAATGATATCAGCATAGTACTCGTTTGCGATCTAAATAGAAAACAATTGCGCATCGGGCAAGTTGTCCTCTAGGTTAATTGGCTCTTCTCTTGAGTCTATCCTTGACAGATGATCTAGTCCGACATTTAATATTCCCGGTTTCACAATGATTTAAAAATCATACTCCTGAAATAGGAGTAACCATTTACAGATTCGTCCCCCTAACACTGGCTTATTAACCAAGTACTTCAAAGCGGAATGGTCAGTGAACATCTTGAATGAGGCACCTAGCAGGTAGTGCCTGAATTTCAATAGAGCACACACCATGGCTAATCCTTCTCTTTTCGTAGTGGTGTAGTTCTTTTCTGCGGTGGATAGTTTTCTGCTTGAGTATGCGATAGGGTGATCGATACCTCCTTCTCCTAGCTGTGTTAAGACGATCCCCAATGCAATGCCAGATGCATCCACATGTACATGAAATGGCTTGGTCCAGTCTGGGAATACTAAGATGGGTGCTGTAACCATCTTCTCTTTAAGGGTGTCTATACTTTTCTGGCATTCCTCATTCCATAGGAATTTTACATCTTTCTTTAACAGCTTTTCGATAGGTGCTGTGATCTTTGCATAACCTTTGATAAATTTTCTATAGTACCCGGTATGACCAAGTACTGTCCTCAATTGCTTGACTGATTTGGGTGCTAGAAGGTTTACAATGATGGAAATATTTGCGGGATCTACCATCAAGCCTTGTCTACAGACAATATGACCCAACAAAATACCAAATGGCACACAGAATATACATTTTTTTAAGTTCAGAGAAATCTGGTACTGCCTACATTTCTCTAACATCAGTCTTAAATCTCCTATGTGCTTGTCGATTAATCCAAATACAGTCCAATCATCAAAATAAACCTCTTGGAATTTATGGATGTATTCTTTAAATACAGCAACTACTACTCTAGAAAAGATAGCTGGTGCATTTTTAAGACCAAAGGGAATTACCGTATACTGGAATGAGCCCCATTCTATCACAAAAGTGGTCTTAGATCGATATTCTGGATGGATTCTGATCTGGTGATAGCCTGAAAAGCCATCAGTGAAGGAGTAGACCTCCTATCCTCCCACATTGTCTAACACTTCATCAGTGAAAGGTGTCGGAAATGGATCATGAAGTGATGCATCATTGAGTTTACGCAAGTCGACATAGATCTTGATGTCTCCTTTGGTTTTCTTTTCTTGCACGATCATGGGACTAACCCATTCACTTTCTTCCACTGGCTCAATGATGCCTGCTGCTAGCATCTTATAGATCTCGTCCTTAACTTTTTCTTTATAGCGCGGATTTAATCTGTATGGACGCTGCTTGACTGGTCTAGCATCCTATTTCAATGGTATCCTCATTACTCCTAGGTCTCCAACTATTCCCTTCATCTCTGTTAACTTGGTGGGGAATAGGTCCTGATAGTTATGTAGCAAGTCTGCAATCTGTCCTATTGTTTCATCGTTCCAATAGTCTCCAATGGATGCAAACTTTGGTTCTGTGTCTATGCCAATGTTGATCTTCTTAATCTTGATAGGATCCATGATAGCTGGAGTCTCTAGCTTTGGTCCATCAACATCGTGAGTCCCTTCTAACTCTGGAATGTTGATGTTGCGAGGATCCTCATCCTCCTCCTCTAGTTCTGATGCAAAGTTATAACACTCGAGCGCATATTCTAACTGGATGGCCCACTCGGGTTGAGCTGATACTGATAGGGTATAGTCCTCAAAGATCTTAATCTTTATAAAATCTAAAGCCTGATTAATGCTTGGGTACTCAGATTCAAAAGCGAAAGTGAGTTCAAAGCTGTCTATCATAAGTGGCCATGTAGTCGTTCCCTTGCGCAATTCAGTCTCTGTGTACCAATTCTGTGGAATTTGATCTAAAGTGTGAATGAATCGGTGAACCCATTCATCCTCAGGAATGTCCGACCAATTCTGTTCACAAGTCTGAATATGTAACCTGGGGTCACTTTCTCCTGTGTATTTTTGCTGGACATACTCCCTGTCAGTAGAGAATCTGATTGCCATCAATCTCTTAAAATCATCCCATAATGTGATATTCTCTTTATGTGCATACCACCATCTTGCAGGTGTGGCTCGTACTGCAGGGTTTATAGATGCAATCCTCTGCTCGTGAGGAACTTGTTGTTCAAACTGGTATAAAAAATCATTGACATCCGCTAAGCCATCAAACGACGGAATATCCTTAAGCTCTGCTCCAATCTATCGCAGTGACTTAGTCAGATATGCACATCTGTGAGCTGAGAATTCATAAAGTCTGTTCTACTAGTTCTCTAGACCAACATCCGAGTCCGATGCACATGAGTTGTCGCATCACCAACTAATGTTCCCTTCTACAGTTGGATTGATGTAGTCACTCTGGTTCACAGTTAATTGATAGAGACTCTCCATGTTACGTGCCTCATCCTCTGCTCGGATACGTTCAATGTATCTAGGACCCTGAAGAGGATCCAACGGTGCGATGACCCGGATCTGTGCATCCTCAAAGTTCATTTGTCTTCTCTTTAGGTCGATAACGGCCATGTTACCAATCGCCCAATCAATGCCTAGTAATGCTGGATATGGTCTACTGTCGCCAATGATTTCTATAACTTCAAAGTTTGCAAAGCCGCGAACTCCATCAATGTCAATTGACACCTGTGGTAGTCGACCCAATGGCGATACCCTCTATTGATTATCTAATCTCAAATGGATAGGCGATTTGACTAACTTAGGGCTACCCATTTGTTCCCATGTCTACTTAGTCAGAACATTTACCTCTAATCCTAGATCTAGGATCACCTCATCCATTTCAAATTCTCCAACTTGTGCTGTGAGTTGCATCTCTCTTCTTGTTCTTGTATGGCCCATAATGTTATGAACAACACGCTGTGTACTACTCATGGAAGAAGATGGCGGATACTGATCTATGATGCGCTGAAGCTCTCTGATAGCTTTCTCATCTCTCATGAGTTTCAAGAAACTCCGCAGGAAGGATTGTACGCTTCCTATCGACTCATCCTTGTCGCATCTTCCTGATGTGGTAGCCTGCGATGTCTCCATAGGACTAAGGCCACAAGGTGTTTGTTGCGTTATGCCCCTAGACGGTTGTACCTGTGATCCTGATTGCATAGGTTCATTAAAGAAAGTCTTAGCTTCCTGAAATGTTTCTTTATTCTTCTGCAGGTCGAGTGGTGTTGATTTATTAGTAGCTTTGCGCACCCACTACGATCCTGTGTTCTTTTCACTATCCAGTGATGTCCCACTGGTGGAAGCACCGCTACGAGTCACAATGTTGACTCTTGGTTCTGGCTCTTTCTGCTCAGCAGCGATAAGTTGAATGTTCTGGTGTACTGTTGGCTTAGGTTCTCTGATCTTAGCTATCAAGGTAGGACATTCTTCTATAGCATGATCATAAGATTTGCAATAATTACATGTCGTAGTGGTGCTTTGATAGTCCCTAGCATAATGTCCTACAACTCCACAGTTGTAACAAGTGACTGGTCCATGGCCATGGCCAAAGCCTTCACCACAGCCAAAGCCTCCTCCACGGCCTTGTCCTCTGAATCCTCCTCCACGACCAACATGAGCTAGATCATGCTGTGGTCCTACTGCTGGACCCTGTGTCTCCAATTGGACTCTGTACAAGTCATGTTTTCTGTCTAACATGAGATCATAGGCTCTACAGGTATGGTCATCGTGTCCTACTGACTTATAGAAGGTACAATATAATTTCTTAGGTGTCTGTATATACTTCTGAAGTATAGGGCATTGCTAAGGTAGATGTCCTCTTGTTCTGCATAGTTCACACCATGGCACTTGAGTCTGTGCTAAGGGGTTAGGAGCCCCACTTGCTAAGTATTCAACAAATACTGGACAGTTATCTTTAGTATGGCCTTGTGCTTTACACTTGATACACCATATGTCTTGTGCAATATCTTTTCCTTTTCTAATCTCATGCATCTGTAACGTGAGATTTGCTAACTCGTTTTGCAGGTTTGCCATACCTGTGTTGGTTTCAGCTAGAGGTGATGCCTCTAGTTTCATCGCCATCTCCAACGCGTCATCCTGCATCTGGAGTTTCCGCTGCATTAATGGAAGTCTGATGTGAGGGAGCAGCGCTGCAATAAACCATTTCTTATGCTGCTCCGGCGCAAACTCAAAGTTGACTTGGTCTATGAGGGCTTTGAATTTCTAGTCAAAGTCCCATACTGACTCTGTAGGTAGCTGTTTAATGTCTTTGAGCTCTGTGATACACTGTGACTCGGACTTGGGTTTCTTAAACTCTTTGATCATGGCGGTCCTGACCTGTACAAGTGTTTTGGGTATTGCTGAGGTATACTTCATATACCATGTTAAGGCTCGTTCCCTAAGTGTGGTGACCAACTGTATGAGTTTAATGTTATCATCGTGGATTCCTTTAATGGTCCACACGGCTTCACATAGAAACCAGTGCTGCTCTGGGTCTTCTGCCCCTGTACCCTTAAAGGTAGGTAGCTTCATATCATCCCCCATTCTATTTCTGCATGGTGGATGTTGATTTGCTATGTTACTACCACTCGACGATGTAGGTGGAGGTGATGTAGTGGTAGTATGTACTATCTGCGAGCTACTAGATGGAGTTTCTATGGGATTCTTCTGAGTCCTGGTCTATTTTTGTGGGGTATAAGGGTGGTAAGGGATACCCCCTTCTGTTCTATCTGTGTTACTATGACTCTGTTGTCTAGTATTGTCTGAACTGTCTTCAAATATGGGAGATCTGAAATATACTTTATATTTCTTTCCACTACGTGTACGTCCAATGTCATCAAAATCACTCTCAAACTCTTGTGACATCACACTTTCTTAACTTATTGGTCTGAAACTATATCCATTGCTCCTTTTTCATATAATAACATCTTAATGGACAAGTTTAAAGAGTTTAGGTACTTACTGCGATATCCTTTGAAGAAGTACCGCTCAGCCTCGCTGAATCTTTTTCTCTGTTCAACTGCAAACTCTGTGACGAAGCCTTCTAGCACACTCACAAGCCAGAATTCTACTATCCTTGTAATGGGATTATCAAGGCTCTTCACGGTCTGAATCAGCTCCGGTGTCCAGACAATGTTTCTTTTCTTTTTGAATATGCTCTGATCAGTCAACTTTGATAGCCAGTTGTACAGCTCGTTTCCATAGGTCGCAAAAAATATCGTATGCAAGTCTATAAAGATATGTTTTTATAACCAGTCCTCTGTACTTAGTCTAGGACTCTTGTTCTCTTGTTCGGCAAATTCTTTCTCCTTAGACCCAACCCACTGGTTGATTTCATCTTTAGTAGGATGCCAACAGAACATCAGTGCTTATTTTGTTCAAAACCGACAACGAAACCATTTATTGGTTATATGGGAAGACCCAGGTTTACTATAATGTACCAACAACACCCCTAGCTCAGTGGCCCTTTCGGCGACAGACCTCGGAGCGGCCTGAAGTCTCACCCGAATTGATTCTAATGGGTTGGACAAAGACTCAAGTGTCTTCGACCAGGTTCTGTAGCATCCTGGGGTCTCGCAGCTCTTCTTAGCCAACGAGATCTCTCTCTGCGATGCGCAGTCTCTCTCTCTGTCAATCCCTCCGGATTGTTCATACAAGCTCTTGGAGCCAGCTACTGGTTACAGTAAGATTTTACAAATGGAATAATAGGAGCAAAGCTCGACTCTTACAATACAAAATGACTGTGAGCTAACAGACTAATTAACTCTATCTGTCTGAATAGCTAATCAACTGGCCTACTAGCTAACCTTTTACAATACAAAATACATCCCTTTATAGGTGGCCCGAAGGTCTCACCATTACAACACTGTGGGCCTGTCCCAACAGTAACCCAAAAACCCTAACTAGTGATAGTTGGTCTATCTGTACTTGAACTACCGCTTTCCGTCACACCACTTCTCTCTGCAGTCTTCCATGCTTCTTGGCGTTGACCATGGGTACTGGGCACCACTTCCCTTTCTGTCCTTCGTCTTCAATACCTTGGCCTCGTTTCCCTTTTTCCTTTATGAGGGTAGCTGAGCCCTCCTGTCTTCCGTTGCTGCCTTGAATGCAGTGGGTTAACTCTCACTTCTCGACCGCTGCCTTGAATGCAGTGGGTGAGCTCTCTCCTCTCGGTTGCTCACGTACTGTCGTCTTCTTTGAATTCTCTGTCTCGATAGTCACAGTTTCCAGCTCTGATCTGCAACTAGAAACATGCTACGACATCTTATCTTTACCTTATCTCTTATATCTTCACCAAAACTGTCTATTTGCCAAAATGGCAGCTTCTCTAGTAGCTACAGGACCCTACGCCAACAAACGGTCCCTCCTCACTAATTTCTGAGAGCACTCCCTTGATTTTGAAATCACTGTCCTCGAATAAATCCACACTTCAGCTTCTTCCTCGTATACCAACAACACCATGTTTATGATCTCAAATTCCTATCTTCCTTCTCCCTCATCGACCATGGGAGATCCCTCTGATCTATCTAGGCGCCACTTTTGTAACGACGAAAAGATCCTTGAAACTCTCTCAACTCCCGAGTATCCATGGGATGACCTGCAACATCACTCAGTTTTCATCCCTAGTGAACCTTACTCATTATCAAATTAGTTCTATGTCGAGTCAAAAGAGTTTATTCATGGAAGTGTCGAGCATCACTTACTATTTTCCGCCCTCTAGGACAACTGAACATTGACCAAACATGCCACCAGTTTTACCCCTTTCCATTTATTGCACGGTGTGGAGTCAGTTCTTCCCAGTGAATGCCAGATTCTGTCACTCCACCTTGTCGTCAAGCTTCTACCCTCTGCTTCCCCGTTGGAAAAATTCCTACTTACACTTGAAAAAACCAATGAGGACCATCGTGTTTTTGTCCAAATTATTGAAGTGGATAAAACCCAGTCGAAGTCCCATTATGACTCCCACATCCACCCATGCACCTTTAACGTGGGGTATCTCATCCTAGTCTACAATCAATCCCATGATAAGAATGGAAATGGGAAGTTTTAATCAATATGTTAGGTCCCTGATGTCATCCATCATTTTCTCAACAAGGCGGAATACCTCCTTGCTTACTTCGAAGGTCACCTCTTGAAGAATCCCTACAATGGGCTCTACCGCAAGAGATTCTATGCCTAAGCTGACCAACTTGAATACCCTTGTATCATAGTTTTTCTTTCTTGTTTTTCATAATTTTACCACGAGTCTCACATTTTGTTTCCTTGGTTGTTCCAGATGGATTCTACCTCTCTCTCCTATGTTGGTTTTGTTCATGGCGCAAGTAGATGGTCTCCTAATATACCCTCGGCTACATGGGTCATTTATTTCCCATCACATGAGTTGATCCATATTGATGAAATGTGTATTGGAATTGATACCAAAAACCAAGATGAGTACAATGGTGTCTTTGGTCTCCTGACAAGCGCCCTTCACTTGGGTATTTGTTCTTTATGTCTTCCTATATTCCCAGCTGCTTGTTTCCCAGTTGAATAACTGCTACCGGGTACGTGATCCCTACCTCTTTAGAAAATTCTTGTGCACTAGAAAATTGGTTAGACATTTCAAATCCATTTCATTCACGCATGTTCCAAGAAGTATCAAAAGTGTAGCAGATCAAATGGCTAATGGTTTTCTATATTGGAACATCAATCATCGCATATAGGAAATCATCTGCATCATGCATCATCATATAGTCATGCATACATATGTTATATACATGATATAGGCATATTCATCATCATAACAAGAGACTCATAAGATAGAAAATAAAAAATTCGTCCATATCATAATATCATAATCAATTCGACCTCTTTAAACAAGTACAAAAAGAGAATCCCCATAGGATTTCTCATCATATATATAATACAAAAAATTCCCCATCCTCAAATGCATTGGGGGACAACACAACATGCTTCTAATCTGATTTTGATTCCTCTGACTATGTCATCTCCTTAGTATTATCCTCCTCATATGAGCTGTCCTTCTCCATCGGCACATATCCCAATGTTGTCTCTTTGACATACTTAGTAGCCACTGTGATCCTCCACATCAGAGCGATCCACTGAGGCAGAGCTTGGTAGCACGTGACGATCAAGTCATCATTCAGATACTGCCACCCATCATTGATGACTCCCTCCAGTATCCTCTCCATGTCTACCTACATTGAGTCTAAAGTAGCACTTTGCCACCTCCTCTGCTCGTGATCAAGTTGATCTAACCCCTCCACCCTGCCCCTGCGTCGTTTGTATCTCATTGGAGGATGTTTTCCCACATTTGCAAATGCACATAGTATGTCATCAAAATCAATAACATGTATAATATAGCTACCAACTATGCTAGTAAACCAAAATATATGACTGCAACCACAAAGAGTCATGTATATGTACCATCTGGTCCCTAGATCTATCCAAGAGGTCGAAGAATCTATATATCTCTCAGGTGCTTCATTCCTGCATATGGATAGTCTTCAATGAGGATCAAAAGTTGTCGCCAATGTGCAAATAGCTCCTGGGTGAAGAAACAACCTGTTTGGCCTCCTCCCTCCTGGATCATCATCTCACACCACCTCCTCAAACAAGGCTCATGTGGTCCCCTATCGTGCACAACATTAGATGTGGTCATGGTGTTGGTAATAGCTCAAAGAATAAAGAGCACAAAAATTATGGGAAGGAGAAATCCCCCTCCTCTATGCTATCCTAGTTTAGCCCATGACAAACTGCTATTAGGTACATCTGTGCCCACCCATATTAGGTTCCCCTCAACAAAATCTCGACCATCAGTAACTGGCCACTCAATATCTTATGTGAACCTTTCGATCCAAAAATTTGCAGCACCATCATTTTCACTACATGAGTCTCCAAACTATCGATGTCACACACAAGTATGTATGATGCATGTTGGAGACATTTACCACCATACATACTCCTTTTGGTCAAATTGGCCTAGTTAAACCACTATCCTAAGTATAATTGACATTAATTGACATCAGTGGAGCATTAATTGACAACATCTAGTCACACCCATGCCTACCTTCAGTTAAGGAGGCTTCTACTACATTTGGGGACGCTAACTAGAGCACTCCAAGGGTGATCTAAGTGATATTAATGAATCTAATTGCTAACTGGTGGTTACAATCAGTTAGACAAGTCAGTTAAGGTGCCTCCTCTCATTAATTATATTATTTAATGATTATTTAATGAACTGGAGTCAACAGGGGTGCCTCCACCAACTTCTAATGTGTAGTTCAACTTCAGTTAACCTCATCGAGGTTCATTGGATTCAGTTTAGCACTACCTCTTGATGGTTGGTGAGGTGTGACATGTGTCTAATCTCTTTTAGTTGAGACTCAATCATTTATTGCACTCTGACTTCAGTTAGGGTTAGTTGAGTCAATTAGGGTTTTTGTCAGTGGTTAAGTGAGTGTGAACCGATGGCTTACAGTCAGTTAAGCTAGACTCACTCGTTCAATTCGAATTATCTTCTAAGGAATTCAAATTGTCTCTTCATTCATGCTTGTAGCATGACATTGTAATTGTAATCATTCATTCTTTATGTGAATACAGAGCGGCTACTATTCCTGTATACCGATTACACCATTTCATGAGTTATTTATTGATTAATTCTTGATGAGATTGATTCTTTGTTCCTAGATAAATAGACAAGATTAATATGGTATTACAACTGGACGAAGCTCTATCTCTCAAAAACAAGATTTTTGACAGATTTCTGCATGAAATTTGAGCAATATCTCAAAATCCAGCACTGCACTAGAAGCCAAGGCTTACCACTTAATACCCCAAGTAAGAACTTGTTGAACAAGCTTGCTTGATTGACTATGTTGGGTGTGATGAAAGCCTAAAATGTACAGGCTGTCCGACCTTACATTTCCCTTTCTATTTTGATTTTCATGTTTCTACAGGTGAAGCATTCGCTCCATCACATCCACATGGCCTCCTCAGTATATCTCTTGACTCCATATAATTTCCACTCATGGAAAGATGATATGGAGATTCAGCTGCGCTCCAGAGGAATTTTTAGAGTCACGATGGACACTGAAGTTGAGCCTGGATCCGCCATAGAAAAATCAAGATTCTTGAACAAGAAGGATGAAGCCTTCAGTTTTTTGTGCCTCTCTATTTCCTGAGACCTTCTCTTCCATCTTACAGGATTGAAGACTTCGAAAGAAATATGGGACAAATTGGAGACTCTATATGGAAAGCATGATGACTTGAGGGTTTACCATCTTGGAAATGAACTCATGTCTCTCCAACCATCCAATTTTGAGACTCTGAATGATTTCTTCACAAAGTTCAAGCATATTGTTTTACTCTTGAAGCAATTCAAAGTGGAGAAGGAGGATGATCAGCTCATCCTCGCCATACTCTCCAAACTTAGGGCTGATTATTCAGTTTTTGTTTCTACATTCCGTGCGGGGAAGCTCACAACCCCTGGATGGAAGATTCCTACACTCAATGCCTTCATTGAGTCCCTAACATGTGAACATGACAAGCTTGTCCAGATAGGGATCATCAAATCCTCCCATGATCAATCCCTTCATGTCTCGGGGCCCAAATATCTGAAGGGTAAAGGAAAGCAACAAAAGAACAAAAAAACTAAATTTGATGCTCCTAAACCTAGAGTTAAAAATCAGTAGCATGATGAGTCTTTTGGCTCAAGGAAGAACAAAGTAAAAGGGCACCATGGCAAGGAAAAATTCAAGTGTTATTATTGCAGGAAGGGCTTCCACCCTGAACATGCATGCATGAAGAAGAAGCTTGATGAAGCAACCTCTCTCCTTGAGAGGAATCACATCAATCTTCCGAAAAGCTTTCGGAGGAAAGATCAGCATGATCGAGAACCACAGCATGAAAAAGGTCATGCCCTCATGGCAAGCACTTCGAAGTCCAAAGCACTCTTGATTGATTCAGGAGCTTCAAAACCACATGATTCCTTCAAGAGACTCCTTTTCATCCTTGGAGACCGGAAAATACATTCCCATCCACATGGGAGATGACTCCACCATCATTTCAGAAGGACAAGGTATGGTTGATCTTGAAAATGGTTTCTTTTCAAATGTATTGTATGTACCGTCTCTAGGATCAAATATCCTTATTGTATATTAGATGACACATACTAGAGTTCCTAAGAGAGTTTATTTCAGCAAAAATGATGTTGAGATAATAGAAATTGCATCCGGGAAACTCATTGCTAAAGGCCTTGCAAACCATCATGCAAAAGCCTATGAGTTCTCTCACTTTGTTGCAGATGCAAAACCCACCGCTCTGCTAACTCATGGGAATGAGGTTAGTAATCTGTGGCATGAGAGGTTTGGCCATCTTAATTTCAAATATTTTCAGCAATTACAGAAAAAATCCATGGTTGAAGGCCTCCCGGTCATCAAGGCAACCACAGGAATTTGCAAGGGTTGTGTGATTGGAAAACACCCTGAGCACAAGTTCGATCAGGGGAAGGCAAACTGAGCTACATGCATATTGGGGCTGATACATTCTGATATCAGTGATTTGATGCCTATTACATCCATGAATGGATCAAGGTATCTTCTTACTTTTATTGATTATTTTTCAAGGTATACATGGGTTTTCTTTCTCTAAAAGAAATCGGAAGTATGTGAAAAAATTTCTGAATTGAAGGCCTTGATCGAAAATGCCTCTGGGCTTAAGATCAAGATCTTGAGATCTGATAATGGAAGGGAGTATGTCAGTAATGATTTTCTATACATATTCTCCTAAAGTGGTATTCAGGTCCAACATTAAATCCCATACACTCCACAACAGAACGAAGTAGCGGAAAGGAAGAATCGGTCTCTCAAGGAGATGACCACCTGTATGTTGGAATCCAAGAAGGTTGCTGCAAATTTGTGGGCTGAGGCCATGTGTGCTGCAGCATACATTTAGAATAGGGTGCCACACTCATCCATGAAAGGGAAGACCCCTTTTGAAGCATGCTTCGGACACAATCCGGATGTGTCGAACCTACGGGTGTTTGGGTCCACTGCATGGGCCCGGATTCCGCTTGATAAAAGAAGGGCTTTGCAACCGCAAAGCATATAATGTATGTTTATTGGGTATCCTAATGAATATAAAGGGTTCAAGCTGCTAGATATCAATACCAAACATATCATCATCGAGAGAAGTGTCAATTTTGATGAGCCTCTTCAGGAGGTGGAACTAGTGAAGGAGAAAACTGTTGAATTTCCTTCCTATTCTACTGAATATTTGGATGATGAAATTGGGGGTGATGACCTTGATTTGGATCCTCTGGGATTAATATCAATATATTGAGATCTGATAATGGAGGGGATTATGTCAGTAATGAATTTTTGTACATATTCTCCTAAAGTGGTATTCAGGTCCAACATTCAATTCCATACACTCCACAGCATAAAGGAGTAGCAGAAAGGAAGAATCAGTCTCTCAAGGAGATGACCACCTGTATGTTGGAATCCAAGAAGCTTGATGAAAATTTGTGGGCTGAGGAAATGTGTGCTGTACCATAAATTTAGAATAGGGTGTTGCACTCATCCGTGAAAGGGAAGACCCCTTTCGAAGCATACTTCGGACACAAGCCGAATGTGTCGAACCTACGGGTGTTTGGGTTCACTGCATGGGCCCAGATTCCGCTTGATAAAAGAAGGGATTTGCAACCGCAAAGCATATAATGTATGTTTATTGGGTATCCTAATGAATATAAAGGGTTCAAGCTTATATATATCAATACCAAATAGATCATCATCGAGAGAAGTGTCAAGTTTGATGAGCCTCTTCAGGAGGTGGAACTAGTGAAGGAGAAAATTGTTGAATTTCCTTCCTATTCTACTGAATATTTGGATGATGAAATTGGGGGTGATGACCTTGATTTGGATCCTCTGATTTCTGATATCAGTGTGCAGCAATTATCAGATGCTGAATCAGAACCTGAAGTGCAAAATAATCTTCCTGCATGGGCCCGACAGACACTCTCCTCCACAGGAGACAACATTGGAAATCCGAATGATCCAAGGAGAACTCGGTCTGATTTCCAAAGAGCAGGTATTGTGCTCTCTTGTCCTCATAATTTGCTGTATGAAACTTGCTATTTTATGATTATTTCAGATCCAAAATCCTACTATCATTCTCGGAAGGATCTAAGATGGCGAGTTGCCATGGATGAAGAGATGAATTCTGTTCAGAAAAACACTACTTGGGAGCTAGTTTCTCTTCCTCTGGGAAGGAAATTGGTTCAAGGAAAGTGGGTGTTTCAGAACAAGGTTTCTGCTAATGGAAGCACCTGAAAATATAAGGAAAGGCTGGTAGCAAGAGGTTTCTCTCAAGTCCAAGGAGTGGACTACCATGAGACCTTTGCACCAGTTGCAAAAATAGACTCCATCCGCCTTGTTTTGGCAATTTCAGCATCCAAGCACTGGGAAGTGCATCACATGGATGTTAATTCAACATTTTTGCATGGATATATTCATGAGGAGATATACATGAATCATATTGAGGGCTACATCACTGACCCATCTTTGGTTTTCAAGCTAAAGAAGTCACTATACGGGTTAAAACAGGCCCCAAGAGAGTGGTATTCCAAGATGGATTCCTTCCTTCTCTCGCAAAACATTCAAAGATGTAGATCAGATCCAAATGTATATTTACAGCACTATGATGGTCATATAATCATCATTTTTTATATTTTGATGACTTACTGATCACAGGTAGCACAATTGCCTCCATTTCAGCCATCAAAACTGCTCTCCACAATGCCTTTGAAATGAGTGATTTGGGGCTTCTAAAACAATTTTTGGGGCTCGAAATTGAGCAAAATTATGATGGGATTATGGTCACTCAGTCCAAATACATTTCAGACCTGTTATTCAAGTTTAACATGGTTGATTGTAGGCCTACACCATTCCCTTTCATTTCATGGATCAGCCTTGAACAAGGAAAAAGCACACCTCCCATGGACTGCACTATCTATCGACAGCTAATTGGTAGCTTGTTGTACTTGACACATTCTCGGCCTAATATTTGTTATGCCATGAATGCTATATCAAGATACATGCAGCAGCCTCATGGTCTTCATTGGAAGGCAGCCAAGAGGATCCTCCAGTATATTCAGGGAACCGGGACCTACGACATTCACTATGCTGCAGACTCCGAGCTAGAGCTGGTTGGATAGAAAAATTCTGATTGGGTGGGTGATTCTATTGATCGGAAGTCTACTTCCGGATATGTATTCATGTTTGGTATAGGTCTCCAAATTGGTCCAAATTCTCCCAAATATTCACAGAAGGCATATGAATGATATTAATTTTTTAATATGATGTTCATGGAATCTTTCTTACCCTCTTAATGCTTCTTCAAACTTGTTTAAGATTCTAGTCAAGGTAGGAGTTTTGACTAGTAATTTGGGGTTTTAATTCCCCCACAATGAATACTGAAAATAGCTTCCCAAATGCAATCAAGCCAACTCAAATTTATGAATGGGATTAGGGGACATGTAAAGGACATCAATATGAAATCATATGCATCACCATTCAACTTTTAATGTCATCTATAACTCCCTTAAATCAGATGCAAAAACACTAGTTTCAACCTTGGGGGAAATGATAGGAAAACTTCTCCAAATGCTATGAAACTCAAAAAAATAACTCCAAATGATTATGTACTGAACATTAAAATCATATAATCCATCAATAATAGTCCATTCATCCATAAAACATCAGTATTTTACTTATCCATTCAAATCTATCAACATCATATTGGTTCACAACAAGGTAGTGGGGAAATGACACTGTTTCTTCATTGTTTAACATTTATACATGAAATATTTTGGGTATTTCAACCTGAGAGTATTCTAAAATTTTAAATACACAAATAACAGTTCATTCATCCATAAACCATCAGTATTTTACTTATCCATTCGAATCCATCAACATTACATTGGCTCACAACAAGATAGTGGGGAAATGACATTATTTATTCATTGATTGAAATTTTTACATGAAATATTTCAGTATTTCAACCTGAGAGTATTATCAAATTGAAATACAGAGAATTTAAATCATAAAATAAAATAATGGGGCATTATAATCTTCCCCAAATATATCAATAGCTCACCCAAAGCGTAATCCCTCCATGAGTAAGAATATGCAATAAAAACTAGAAATGGTTGAGAGAAAGTGATGCAATAGAAGAAAACATGAGCTGACCTATAACTTACACCTGCAAATAAAAATCTATTAAATATCCATGAAATACCTGAGTGACCTCTCGAAACACCAACTTGGATGGGAATCTTTCACCCTCGAAATTGGCTAAGGCAAGAAAATTAGTCATCCACTGGATCTCAAAATTTGGTATACCTAAATCTCATCATCAACATGTGATAAGATCCAAAAATTTAGTGTTTCCCTCAATCCAAAATTGTCAAGCCAAGAACATTGGTCCCAAAATCAAAATTGTATATGAAAATCTAGCACCGCTTCTGCCCTTTAGTCAAAAAGCAGTACCTTCTTCAGCAACGGTTGTACCCTTTAGTCAATAAATAGTGGCACCACCTTTACCCGTTAAGAAAGGCGTGTTTCTTCCCAGAACCTCTCTGTCATGGTGAACAAAGAGAGGTGCCCTTGGTAAAAAGTGAAAAAGAGAAGGTCTCATGAAGCTTCTCGAAAGAAGGCTTCGTGGCACCCTTATCCATGATCACTAGGGTTAGTTGGGCTCGGGATCCATCCTTGTAGGATCTCATAGCCACCTCACCCATCAATTTATCAACCATCCCTATCCATTCCAAGCCTATAAAAGAAGGATCAATTCCCATGGTTGAGGAGAGAGTAATGTTATGTTGTTGCTTTGATATTCTGGCCTAAGTCATTCAACAGAGCTTGAGGGAGCAAGTTGGAGATGTAGGGGACAAGATGTTGGTTTTGTGAGAGAGAATATCAACACTAAGTCATAGGTTGTAAAATCTTTCTTCATTTTATTAATGTAAAGTTAGTTCCTTTCCCATATACTTTTTATGTTATAATCTTGCATGTTATTTTCAGATTCCTTAGTCACTAACATAGATATACAGATGATGTTCTGGTATATTTGATCTCTTGTGTGTTTGATGTGTTTATGCAGGTATTTCCTTGGAGACCTTTTTGTCATAAGAGAAGAACCACGTCACTCCATCAAAGGTTGCATTCCAGGTGTTTATAGCTTCTAGGGAAAGTATTCCAACCTTATTGTGAACCATTTATTCTAGATCTAAACCATTCAGACTAGAGGAACAACTTCTGTCTGCAGAAGGTGCAACAAAATTCCTAGCAACAAATATGACAACTCTGATAGGGAAGAGCTTCAGCTGATTTGATCTTCTATAGTCTTTTCAAAACACTTGTATGAAATACAAGCTCCCATTCTTCATTAGTTCAATCAGATCCACTAGCTGATCTAGTGGTTATTGGTTTGGTATCTTCAGATCTGTTTAGATCTGAGTTTTCTAACCTTCTGTTCTCTTAAATACTATTAATTTCTGATTTGAATGCCAGTTGTACAGTGATTTAACTTTGATTTTTCGCCATTTTTTTTGCACATCTACAAGGAACCACGCATGGACAGTAAGCAAGAAGTAGTGCCACTTCCTGAACTTAGTTAGTAGGGAGCGGTGCCACCGCTTGTAAGCAGAAATCAGGAAGCGGTGCTTGAGCAGAACCGCTCTGTCAATGACCCTCTGGAAGCCGTGCCAAGTAGTTATTTACAAACTTGTTTTTTCAAAGTTTTTTTGCAGAAAATTTGGTTGTCTTGCTTTCAGTTTTGAGTGTCTGGGTTTGTATTCAAGAGATCGGAGTGCTTGAGTGTTGAATTTGGTGTGGTAAAGGGCTTGTTTTATTGAAATCAAAGAGCTAGGATAGATTAATCTTTTCATTGCTTTGCTTGCTTAGTTTTGAGTTTTTCAAAAGGAATGTTGTTTGAGATCTTAGCATAAGTTAGATCTCAGTCTTATTGATTAGACAAATTTGAAAAGAAAGACTTTCTTGATTGATAGCTTATTTCATTTTTCATTAAAAGTTCATAAAGGACTTCCTTTTTGCTTTGAAAAAAGAAGTTTTTTTGTTGAGAGTTGTTTATATTTTTGTTGGAGAACAAACTATTGGACCTCCTATTAGCCTCATCACCTTTCATATTTCCATCTTTCTTCTCTTTCTTTTATAGGTTGATCTCATAAAAATAAAAATATTAGTGATTTTAAGTCAAATCTTTCTAGTTTTTAAAGAAAAAATTGAAAAAATGTTAATTATACCTTTGAGTGTGTTTGGTCTTTCTTCTTTGAAAAAGATATCTTACCTTACTTTGCTTGCTTTCAAAAATTGGTTTGAAGTTTGTTGCTTGTTCTCTTTCTCAAAAAAGTTTTGGTTTAGTGTAGTTGTTTGGGAAATTTTTGGTTTCAAAAATGAAAATTGAAAAAAAAAAGACTCTCTTCTTCCCATAGGTAGGAATGTGTTGAAAATTAAAATGAAATTATTTGCATTTCATATTTGCATGGCTTTACATTTCTTTCAAAATTTCATGCATTCACCTAACCGCTCAAGATAAAATTAAAGGTAGTTATAGGTCTAAAATTGTATAGAACTTTGAGTGATAAGTTAGTGACGTGTTCGGGTATCGTAAAATGTAGGAGTTGTCATTAATTTGTCTACACTACAACCCAAGACTTGCGTGGTTATTCCACGTACCATCGGTATATCGAATGACCTTTCACATACCCTTGAGGTATATAGAAAGGTACTTCATGTACTCAATTGTATATCGGAAGGCCCCTTATGAATGGTTGTGCATTAGACAACATTACTACCGATTTGAGCTCCCACGTACCTTGTGTATATCGGGAGACCCTACTAGGATTCCTTATCCAACTGAGAAAAACCCTTTGGCCATCTTGTTTGGAGCAATACACCGAGAACAACACTCGGGGAGATTACTACGCACGTACCTTGAGTATATCGTGAGTTGCACCTGCTTGAAAATCATGGTGAGAGACCGACTATTTTTAGCTCATCCTGTCACTTAAGTTTTCCTGTGGCCTGTAGCTTGAGTATGATAATTTTTTGTGTGATTTTTCTTAGTTTTTGGACCCTAGGTTAGTTTAGTGACTAATAAAATCTGGTTGAGTTTCAGTTGAGACGATCTAGAAGGAATCAGGGCTTACCACTCGATTTCCCTCCTGTTATGGGAGAAATTCCAATGGAAGTGATCGACCAAGGAGCTACAACTAGTTCCCATGAGGAAGAAAATCTAGTTGTAGAAAGTGGAGACCAATTAACTTCTTATATTAATCCCTTGGCTCAGCAACCTGCTATGGCTGATACTTCCTTTCATCCTCATATGTAAGGTCATACCGATAGTCTTGATGCACATGAGTATGGCCCTGATGTTCCATTTTGGAGAACTTCTATGGGTCAGGCCATTTCCTCATTTGGGGTTAATAGAACCTCTCCTGAACAAACTTCTCCAAGTGAAGAAAAATATAGAAAAATCCAAGCATCTATTCACCGTGCATGAGATTTTCAAGAGAGAATGCATAGGTTAGATAGATTTTTAGCTGCACCTACACCTCATAATGAATCTATATTAGTTATATTACCCCGTAATATGGATCCTTGGCCTGTGGCTGAAATTAGAGCTTCCACTAATAGTTATCCAGCACATGGTGAGACTTCTCGCAATCTAGGTCAAACCTCCAATTCCACTCCTACAGTTTTGAATTCTATGTCTGTCTCCAGTCACCCTATACTTTCTATGGCTGGGGGGAAACCTTTAGTTCCAGTAGTGTCTATACCTTCTAACACTGGGGGGAAACCCCAGGCATGACCTACATTACCCACTAGTGGAATTTTTACTAATAATAGGCAGACCTCTACTGCAGGACAATCTGCAGTATATGTTCCTCCCACCAATACAAATATGGTAAACCCTTAGCAAGACAACCTATAGTTAATCAACCCTCATGGGGTTATGGTTATCCAACAAATCAAGTACCTATAGGGAATATGAATTATCAACCTACCCGTATAGGAATGCCTTACACTGGAATTCCTTACCCTGGGAATACATTCACACCGTGGGAGAAACCCAACTGGTCTTACATGCTAACAATATGAGGAATACCCATTCATACTGCTGGAGGCACAGGGGGGCCACCTTACAGAGTTCATAGCCCTGGAGGTCCTAGTGGTCCTCCCCCTGGTGGTCCTGGTGGTCCTCCTCCTAGTGGTCTTCGAGATCCTAGATATCCTCCTCCTAGTGGTCTTGGAGGTCCTGGCGGTCCTCCTCCTAGAGGTCCTGGAGGTCCTCCTCATGTTGGTCCTGGAGGTCCTGGTGGTCCTCCTCCTGGTGGTCCTGGTGGTCCTAATGGGCCAGGTGGGCCCAAAGGTCCAGGAGGGCCAAATGGTCCTGGTGGCCCTAGAGGTCCCAACCCTAGCGGTCAAACCCGTTCAAGAGGATCTTCAGGAAGTTCATCTCATCAACTATTTCAAGAACCTATATACTAGTCAACATATGGTCCTACTGGTGGATACATGCTTACAAATATTACCAGTATGTGTAACCCAATCGTTAATTACCTTTCCTAGCAACTTTGGACTTACCTGATTTGTCCAAATTGATAAAGGACCCCATTTAACAAAACCCTTCGTGGCCCGCGATTCCGGTAAAGTTTCCATCGGACATTTTAAAATTCAATGGAAAGTAAGGAAATGATCCCAAAACCATGTTATGACCTTCCACCTGTGGTGTTCCTCGAACTCCCTGATGGATGATTCTGTTTGTTTAAGACTCTTCTAGCGCACATTGACCAGTACCTTCTACAAAATGGTACATTGAACTTCCACAACATTCGTTTGTGGACTTTAACTTCATGGCAATTGTTTTCCTCAAACACTTTTAGCTACCCATTCATTATGAAATGGGTACGGATATTTTAACTTCACTCCGTTAGAACACATCCACACACATATTGGATCATATCCATGAGTGGATAAGGTGGAGAAGACTCATTAAAGCTCCCATCTCGGACCAACTCCTAGCTGATTGGTTCACTAAGTCATTGTTGCCTCCTATTGCTTGAGATGTGGCTATGGGCGGTGCTGTTACTCAAGAGAAGGATATCAGTTGCACTCAGTATCTGGATTTGTTCTATTTCCAATCCGAAACGATGTATGACCTAATTTTGCAAGCTACTTTCCCCAGCATTGATTGTTGCCACCTTTCCACACACCTGGGTCACGTGGTAGAAATCTTCAAGCCACTCGGTGTGTCCTTGGGGGCAAGTCTCGAGTCAAGGCTGTCACCTTGTTCTTGACTCCTCCATTTAGGCTCAACTCCTAACGAAGCCAAGGGGGGTAGACCCTATTAAGTTACTAAGGATGATTACTTAGTATTGTGATGTTTAAACTAATTGAGTTATTTCAGAGTTTACAATTTAACTATCGATAATCACAGATGGCAAGATGTAAAAGATGAACACACGAAAGCACAATACTAAGACACAATATATATATAAAGCAAGAAGTTAACCAGTGCCTTAGAATGGAGTAAAAAAAAAGAATCAATATGCTTGCATGTGCTTGGAGTGAATGTTTTGCGATTGCCTCTTGGTATGTTTTAAGTTAAATGTGAAGTATGAGTTGATTAAATTAAGTAAAGGGGGGACTCCAGATATACCCCAGAGTACTTGGAGTATGTCCAAAACTAAACCTTCATGGATACCTGCAAGGAATATGTGGGCTGAAATGGAGTCTCTAGGGCTATTTTTCCTAACGCACCCATTAGGGTGTGATAGAGATCGGCGCCCCAAGGTCACTTTTCAGTAAGTTCCCACTTCCTTTGGGTATTTTGCCACCGTAAAGGTTTGATCTAGGTGTTGGATTTTCACCTGATGGTTTGTCAGTTGGGAAGTGTGAGTCCTAATTATACTAGTCACCCAAGTTCTTTTGATATAGCTTGACTGATCAAACGAATCGCAGCCTAGTGCAGAGCATACACACTGGAGTCTTGTCAATTTTAATAAGTTTTAAACTGAGTGGTCTTGTTTAAAAGGAAAACCCTCCAGGAACCTCTTTCGATCCAAGTGGATCTCAATCGGGGAATCGAGGAGGGGTTAATTTTAAAATTTCTGATAAATAAAAGATTAAAAATAAAACAAATACACAATTCTGGTTTTCTAATTAATCCTACCACGAATCTCTTTCCCCTTTCGGGTCAATCGGGAAATCGTGGGGTAAGTATTACGATTACTTTGAAATGTAAGATATGGATTATGGAATTAATAAAAAAATCAAGTATACTACCCTGAAAATTAGATCAATTCTAGTAAAAAATAAATAAGCAGAAAGCGACGAAAAGGGCACCAACGCAAATCCCCCCAGGGGGGATGGGGAATGGGATCGAAAGAGCCTATTCCAAAAATGATTTTATTTATTATTGGTTACAGAATCAGTGAACTGAAATTATCAGAAAATTCTTGGTCCTTATACAGGCTGAAACCAAGATTTTACAACTTTGGAAATTTTTTGAGTTTCTAGTGAAAAGGGAGAGCCCTGGGGGGATTTGAGCGCTCCTGAGGCCACTTCGGACAGCAGATTCCTTTCTTTTCTGTCAGAATTTATAAAATACAGAGAACATGTTAGAATAACAAATTCCCAAAATCACTTTAAGAGTGCCTTTGGATCATCCTACCTTATCTCAGAAAAAATGAAGTTAAGACTAGCTAAAACAAACGAAAGGGAACGAAGGAAAGAAAGCTTTCCTTGGGATCTTGGCTTGCTGTTTGTGCAGCCAATGAAAATGAATTGATATTGCAGAATAATAAATTTTATAAAAGTGAAAGGAAATCTAATGCATGTGATCTACAAGTTTTCTTTAAAAATCATGCAAAAAGGACGATTTCCCTAAAGCTAGATCTAGAATGCTTATGAAACTTTTTTGAGTGCAAGATCTAGACTGTGAGATATGAAATATCAGATCTATGTGTATTTTACTTTTATGAAATAGATCCAAATGAAACCAAATCTATGAACTGAACAAACTAACCGGGTAAAGTGTTGATTTTGAGGGAGGAAGAGGAGGAAAGAAATGTCAGTTTCCTTGAAGATCCGCAGTAGAGATTTCAAGTGGAATGTCGAGGGAATATGCCTTTGAAATGTTTTGAAAATAATGAAGAAGCAAGCTAGATCAGAATCCTCTCCAAAGTATGAACCTGCAACTCAGCTAAAATCAAAGAACTTGCCAAGAAACCTGTGAGATCCGATTAGTACATACAAAGAGATTCAAGATAACATGCATATAAGCTTATAGGACATGCTAAATCTAGATCTCTAAACATGCATAAAAGGAGAGTGTCAGTCAATAAAATTATTGAACAACACCTTTCCTATCAAGATTGTAATAAGGTAATTACCAATCTTAACCACAGATCTACAAGCAACTAGCAAGAAATGAAAAAAGATACAGGTTACCTCAGTAAAATAATGGCAATAATCATCCACACATGTAATGGCACAACACTGTCTAGCCTCCAAATCTTTTCTTTATTTCAAATGAAGAATAAAAACAATACAATAGCAGCAGCACCTCAATCCCAATTCTAACTAGCTTGGAAGAGGAGGTTGTGCCTGGATATATACAAATTACAAACCATCTAGCCCAGAGGGAGCCCAATTCCTCATGGAATCAAGTGAAATCAACTGATGGAGAGTTCATCAATGCAGAACTGAAGCTAGACTGAGCCTACTTGTCAACCAGGGGCTTGATTGAGCTGACACATCAACCCATACACTGACACATCGGCCCACAGAGCATCCAGGAGAGTCCACACGTGTGGAGGAGAGAGAGAGGGTGCAATTCCCCATGAAGATAGCTGTAGATCAACTATGGATCTGATTTGATCCCCTCCTTCAGTCAAGGATTTGTCAGATCTAGTCAATCTGCTCCAGATCTGATTGATTTCAGTCAAGTCGGTTGAGAATCCACTGATTTATTGATTTTGGATTTGCTCCATTATTCATCAATTTATTAATTAAAATAATCAATAATTGATTTTTGGGGCTTTCTGACCTGAGTGATGGAAGATCACTCAAAACTTAGGAGGAAGTGGGTCCATGGGTTTACATGGTGCTCTTAGCTTGAAAATGAGCACCTACATGATTGAAACTGATTATTTGGCCCACTTTTATTACAAAATCAATTTTTCCAATTAAACTATTAAAAAATAGCCTAAGTTTTGGAAAAATTAAAATTTAATAAAAAAACACTGAAAAAACTAAAAAATTGAAAAATTGAATAACACCTAGGGGGACTTAGACATGTTCATATGACTCAAAAATGATGTCTAGCATGTTTATACATTGACACATATGCTCTAATAACCTCAATAGGCCTAAATGCCAAGCCGACCACCCCAACTTTGGAGGTATGGAGTGAAAAACTCAGAAATTATCAGTTGTTTATTCAACAACCAATAATAACCAAGGGAAAAAACACCCTGGGTTGATCGGATTGAAAAATGAAGTCTAAGAGACCGAGTATTTTACAGACACTATCATGCTAGAACATTTATTACAATTCCCCCATGGGGTATGAACATGTGATATGATACAACAAACACTTCCCAAAAGTACTTCCAAAGGTCTTTTTGAAGTTCGAACAAGTTAACCCTGTCCGATTCACCAAGCTCACTTGATAAAAAACCACTAAGTACAACTTAGGTGGTAACATTCTGGCTCCATCTGGGACGTATTCTCTGACTGATCTTCTATTCAAAGGAGAGGATGTGAGAACTCTGGAATCTCTGGGTCCTGCAAGGCAATTAGAGTTTGTCAGTAACATGTATATATAAGAAAAAATTGGC
>LPNX011086842.1:0-22625 GCA_001517045.1 Pseudotsuga menziesii | reverse complement strand
TGGAAAAATTAAAATTTAATAAAAAACACTGAAAAAACTAAAAAATTGAAAAATTGAAAAACACCTAGGGGGGCTTAGACATGTTCATATGACTCAAAAAGGATGTCTATCATGTTTATACATTGACACATAGGCTCTAATAACCTCAATAGGCCTAAATGCCAAGCCGACCACCCCAACTTTGGAGGTATGGAGTGAAAAACTCAGAAATTATCAGTTGTTTATTCAACAACCAATAATAACCACGGGAAAAAACACCCTGGGCTGATCGAATTGACAAAATAAGTCTAAGAGACCGAGTCTTTTACAGACACTATCATGCTAGAACATTTATTAAAATTCCCCCATGGGGTATGAACATGTGATATGATACAACAAGCACTTCCCAGAAGTACTTCCAAAGGTCTTTTTGAAGTCCAAACAAGCTAACCCTATCCGGTACACCAGGCTCACTTGATAAAAAACCACTAAGTACAACCTAGGTGGTAACACTGATCCTGCTGATCCACTAGTAGAAACTCCTATTGATGGGGTGGTTGGTTGAATCCATCCCTCATCGACAACCAAATCTACCAAGCAAACAAATGCTTCTACCACTGCTCCTTTGAATCCTACGGTTTCCGCCAAGGTGAATTCTATTCAAATTTCACAGGAACCCGACAATAAGAAACAGGGAAAAGGTAAAAACAAGAAACCTAGGAACCAACAGGAAAATCCTAAACCAACGACCAACGAGAATGATAAAGGGAAGAGGAAAGCCAAATATCCCTGCTTATTGTGTGGAGGATATCACTTTACAAAAGAATGTCCTTGTCGTGAAGAAATCAGTAAAATTTTGAAAAGTAACCACACACCAGTAGTTCTTACTGATCCTTTTCCCTCTCAATGACAACTGATAGACCACATGTCTAATCATGGAACCTCCAACTCCACAGAAGAAATCAGAATGATGTCTTTCGAGACCATCAGTTTTAGTACTCGTAGTCAATCTTATGGCAAGCCAGTAGAGAAAAAGGATGAAAATCCTTCTTCTGACAAAGCTCCTTCTACTAGTTCCCTCCCATCTTCATATAATGGCCCTCTCATGATCGAAAAACCTAATCTTGTTTTAATTTTACAACCACCTAAGGCTACCCTCAGGAAGTCTATTTTCAATCCCAATGCTCAAGATGCGCAATTATATAATTTTTTTGAAGATCTAGCTCAGGCACCTTGTGCGATGTCTACCCTTGTGGTACTCCAAAGTTGTCCAACACAACATAAAAACCTGCTAATAGCTTTGGGGCATTAAACCCATATAATACCAATTTGATTCATTTCAATGTAGAGAACTATAAATCCAGACTGCCTCACCAACTCGCGTTTCAGATTGCTTCCAAAGTAGTTGGGAGAAAGGTTCATCGGACCCTCCTAGATGAAGGAGCTTCGACGTTAGTATTGTCTATAGCTTGTTGGAGAGACATTGGTTCTCCCAAGGTTATGAAATCACCTACTACCTTGAAAGGTTTTGATAGATGAGGTTTTAATCCCCATGGTCTATTGCCAGCACTATTTGTCGAGCTTGGGGGAAAGACTATTTCCATTCAGGTGGAAGTGGTTGATGCCCCATTCGATTACCATATTCTATTGGGGAGGAATTGGGTTTATGTTATGAAAGTTGTCGCTTCGACAATATTTAGAACTCTCCAATTTCTGCATATGGGGAATATTGTGACTATCGATCAACTTGATTATTGCATGCCAGATGTTACAACCCCCATGAAAAATAGCATCCCTATGCTAGGTCATTCCCCTCCTCCTTATTAATCAATTGGGATAGGTATGCTAAAATAATCCACCCTCATGGGTGTGTTTCCTTCATACCCTCCTAGTACAGAAACGACAACAATAAATATGATTTCCACAACCGGTTCTAGTACTGAGGGAAAAGAAATTGTTGAGTCATCCTCGCTTGGCCCACATCAAGCAATGTATGATGCTATCCAATCCATTTCAGTTAACCATGTTGATGACCTTCATCTCGTGGATTTAGATCCTTACCGCTTACTTTATTGGTTGGAACCTTGTCTTCCCACTCTAGATTATCTTACACAGACTTTTTCTTCAGATGAGTCCGTCATGGAGATTATGAGTGAGAGTGAACCCATATGGGAAGATCATCATCATTGATCTTCTTTTCTTCCCAATGCCGCTTTGGTAGGTTTTGACCTTGAATCACTTATCAGTACTGATATTTTCACGCATCCGCAAACACCTGTATTGTTGCAAAATACAGAATCTGAAGGAAACCTATGCAACACTACTAAAACAACCCCAATTGACATATCAGTCAAACCTGGAACCATTGAGCATGTTCACATAGGGAAGAATTGCTCAATAGAAGAAACTGAAGCATATAGAGAATTATTCAAATAATTTTGAGATACTTTTGCCTGGACTTATGAATAGATTCCTGGGATAGACCCATCTATCATGGTTCATGAAATTAAAACCTATCTCACAACAAAACCTGTCGAGCAAAAATTGCATCAAGTCCATCCCCAGAAGGCTACGACTATTAAAGCCGAAGTTGAAAAACTTCTGAAGGAAGGATTTATTTATCCTGTACCCTTGACAGAATGGGTATCTAAAATTGTCCATGTGAACAAAAAGCAAGGCACCATTAAATTCTAGATCTATTTTCGATACTTGAAAAAACCATGTCCCAAAGAAAATTTTTCGACTCCTCATATCGATCAGATTATCAACAACTATGCTGGAAGTGTCATATTCTCATTCATGGATGGATTTTCTGCCTATAATCAGATTGAGATATTTCCCGTTGATCAAGACAAAATGACATTTATATGCCCGTGGGGAAATTTTTCCTATAAGAAGTTACTGTTTAGCCTCAAGAATGCCGGAGCTACATTCCAGTGTGCCATGTCCTATGCATTTCATGAAATTAAAAACATTTTGATTCGTACTTTGATGATCTCCCAACGCATTCACAGCAACGGGAATACCACCATGGGCATCTTAGAGACATTTTTTTGAGATGTCGTCATTATAACATATGGCTCAATCCACACAAATGTATTTTTTGCATCGAGATGGGATGTCTCCTTGGATTTGTGGTTTCTAAGGATGGCATCTGGATTGATCCAATGAAGATTGATACTATATTAGCCCTACCTTCCCCAACAAATCTTATTGAAATCCAAAGTTTGCAAGGGAAGGAAAATTTCTCCATCGTTTCGTTTGCAATTTCATCAAGAAAACACATGGTTATATGCGTCTCTTGAAGAACAACAATCCATTATTCTGGGATGACCAGGCCCAATGAGCCTTTGATAATCTCAAGCATGCTCTGACCATTCACCCGTGATACACCCCCTAGATTATTCAAAGGACTTTCTCTTGTATGTTGCTGCCTCCACTACTACCATTGTAATGGTTTTAGTGCAGGAAGATCCCAATGGTCAGGAACACGTGATATATTATGCTAGTAAGAATCTTATTGATTCTGAAACCTGATACTCATGTGTGGAGAAGTTAGCATTGGCTAATGTCATTGCTGTTCAGAAATTTCATCATTACATTTTGGTTTGCACTACCACGGTGCTTGTAGATTAGAACCCTATGTACTACATCCTGACTCTTCAAGTGCTAGGGGGGGAATATTCCCATTGGATAGTCACCCTACAAGAATTTGACCTTGAGTTTGCTAAGTTCACTTCAAATAAATCCTTGGTATTTGCAGAGCTGATGTGTGACCTTCCCTGTGCTTTGATAATTACTGAGCCCCGTGATTCATTTCAAGATGAATTCCTGTTCTTGATAAGCACAACGAACCCATGGTATGGAGATTTAATCATTTATCTCCAAATTCAAATATTTCATCCCAATATATCCCATGACGATCGTCGTTGTACCCATCACCACGTGAAGTACTACCTTATCCTAAATGATACATTGTATAGACGTGGTACCGATTCCATTCTCCGACGATGCCTTACACATGAAGAGGATGAACAGGTTATTAATGATTTCCACTCTGGAGCATGTGGAGGTCATCTTTCTAGGATGGCTACGACCCAAAAAATCCTTCACGATGGCTATTTATGGCCTTCAATCTTCAAATACTGTCACGAGCATGTTAAGAAATGCCCACCTTGCCAACATTTCTATCCGAAAAAGCATACCCACCCCGATCCTTTACACCCCGTCATTGCAGTTGGCCCTTTTTCCAAATGGGGAATTGACTTTATGCATTGTAAGCCTACCTCAATCGGGGGGCATGGTTACATCATCATAGCCATTTATTATTTCACAAAATGGGCTGAGGCTATGCCTACATATGTAGAGGATGGTAAGACTACCGCCCTCTTCTTATTTAATCACATGATAGCTAGGTTTGGAGTCCCACATTCTATTGTCACTGACCACGGATCACATTTCTGGAATCAGATGATGATTGAGTTGAGTACCAAGTTGGGTTTTTGCCATGAAAACTCAACACCTTACTATCTGTAGGATAATGGTCAGGTCGAGGACATTAACAAATTTATAAAAACCATTCTACGGAGGATGGTTGGAGATCATAAATCCAACTAGAACCTGAATCTCTTTTCTACCCTTTGGGCTTACAGGACTTCACTAAAAACAATGACTGGTTTCGCACCATTCCAATTAGTTTATGGACTAGAAGTTGTCCTTCCTATCCAATGCTAGATCCGTCACTAAAACTTGCAGTAGAACTTCTACCAAACACTTCCACCAAGGAAGAGATATTTATATACCTGACTAGTCTTGACGAAACTATAATATATTTCACCTTAGCTAATGAGGCACATAAGAAACACGTCAAGGCCCAGTACAATAAATCTGTTCAACCTCGGGTTTTCAATGAAGGTGACCTAGTTTTGAACTACGATCAGAGACATGATAAACTAGGTAAAGGGAAGTTCGAGTCAATGTGGTATGGTCCCTTTGTCGTCAACAAAGTTTTAGAGAAAGGAGCTTATGAGCTCATAGATTATGACAGGATACCCTTCGGGAAACCTCGCAATGGGTTGTACCTGAGGAGGTACTATGCTTAAATCATTTTTGTATGGTACCTTGTATATATGTATATTATTGGCTTTCAGTGTGTTGTGTCTTGATTCAGTATGGTGTTAAGTTTAGTGTCCAAACTATTTATACCATGTTTTGGTTATGCATATAGGATGGCTTTTTATGAATTTTCTGATGGTGCTTACCCTCATACCTTGAACCTTGCTTCAACTGCTTGGGTTCTTTATTCTATGGATCATGACCTGATCAATTCAGGAGCAGTTTGCATTGGTTCTGCTACCAACAATATAGCCAAGTATCAGGCGGTAATAGGTCTACTGACTGAGGCTTCATCTTGAAACATTTATGACTTGGTAGTGTTTATGGATTCACAATTAGTGGCTTTTCATCTAAACCAGTTTATTCCAGCAGAAACCCTGTACTACTCTATTTATTTTGGAGAGTGCGTTTATTAGAAAGGTCATTCGAGTGTATCACTTGCAGGCATGTCCCTAGGTTAGATAATACAGCTATTGATTCATTATAAAAATACATCCTAGACTAGTATATTTCCCATTCATAACTTGTAAAATAAACATGGTTCATTGTAAAATAAACTGTAAATGACACATAAAAATCATGTAAATATGATTTCCATTTGAGATGTATAAACACTAGTAATAAGTCTGTATATATATATATATATATATATATAAAGTGTTTTTTACAAAAAATGTGGTCATGAGACCTTGTCTGAAGCACTGTGGCTTTCAGGAAATACAAAATCATACAAAAAAACCCCGAAGCTAGTAAGATTTCAGTAGTACACCATGTAGTCCACTATCTAGTGATGCTCGTGATAACACATGATAATGTGTGCTACCCTATGAATAATTCGGTTGAAATGGCCTGGAACCCCTGCAGTATGTCTCTGATACCTCATGGGGAGGTCATTTATTTCCTCATCAGGAATGTCGAGAGTTAGCTGCTCTAAGTTCTCCTCCAAATCAGTAAGGTGATCATCATCCATGTGAATGAATTGAACCCCAGCTCGTCTATCCATAGGAGAAGATCCTCCAGGTCATACACCACCAACATCTGCATGTAAACATTATGTCTTGTTACTACACATAAAAAAAAATAAAAATATGATCACCATTTTAGGGTTTTGTTTATTACCAATACCCCCCACTAGGCACTAGGTGGTAGTGGTAGATCAGGGTCGCCTCTAAAATATATCCCTACGTAGGCATACTCCTCTATCATGAGGATCTGATCTCGTAGCCAATGGAACAAAGCGGCCTCAAATTTCACCTTGGCTCTGCCGCCACCTATACGAGCCATGACCTCAACCCACCTCAACATGCATGGGTCTCTAGCCCTAAGCTTACTGAAAATCACCTAGGGTCTCATGAGAGGCACCCTCTTGAAGAAGAAATAAGCTAAAATGGACCCAAAACCGAACTACTTTAGCTCTCCCTGCCGACATTTTGTCAGCTGATATTTGAAGACAGAAAGAAGTGCTTCTGCCCAGTTGTAAACCATAGGAGCCATAGCTTTCAGGGCATATAGCGTGTGTTCCCAAGATGCCTGATGAGGTCCTTGGTTTCCATCCAACCTCTGCATGATGAACAAAACTATGTAAAGTGGAATATCCACCACAACACTAATCGAAATATTCTTACCTAACATTTTTGTGCCAAGATGATAGTGATGATTGATCAGATCCTGAGTAGTCACAGTCCCTCCTTGAGAACCAATAAGACAGATAGGGGGCCCCCATCTTGACAAACCCATCAGGAAGTATATTTCCTCTATGTCTATGGTCAAAACATGAATCCCTACCTCAAAATATTGTTGCACTGGCTTCCACATTTGAAGGATATTTTCGAGCAAGCAGGGGTGGGAAATCATGCTTGGGGTCCGAAAGAACTTAAGAATGCCACAACCCCGTAGGGAAGCCACACAAACTGCATCTCCTGCAGCAGCATCATCATCCAGGTCATGTTTCCTTTATTTCTAGATAACCATTTTCTGATCCAACAAACCTGCCAAAAACAATTTAAGAGCCATTTAGAAACATTTCTCATCATTGAAATTGCCTTTAAAATTTTATCTTAGTTGTTCTATTAGCTTTTTGATGCCCACGTCCGGCACTGCCTCTATCCATTTAAGATAGAGCGGTGCCACTACCTGTGTATAGCTAAATAAAATCGGTTTCTATCAAGCACCACCTTTCCCATAAGGGCTAGGAGTGGTGCCTGCATTTCTCATTTTTGGTTTGGCCCATGAGCTCAAAATACTATGGAAACTGAAAATTGGAAACCATGGAATGAAAGAGGATGGATTTAGATGTTACCTATAACTGACGGTATGAAAAACGGATGGTGGAAGCTCCTGGAATCTTCAACAGAAGTTTTGGCTCCAAACTACCCAAAATGCTCTCCAAGGTTGGTAAATAGTGAAATGAATTGCTTTTACAATTTACTTTGACTTTTATAGCCTGTTTTTAGGGTTTTTTTAATGTTTTCAAATTCATTTTTATAGAAATACCCTTTTATATAGTTCATGAAAGTCATTTTTTTGAATATTTTGGGAAACTAATGGTCGTTTAAGTCTTGAAGGGACAAAAAATAAGCAGTCAAGTCTATTGGGAAGTTCATTTTTGAATTTTTCATACTTTTAAAAATGGAAAAAGTCCTCGAGAGTTCATTTCGATACTTTGATCACGCTCTCAAAAACCAGTATCAAAGTTTCGAGTCTTTTTCTGATTCTTTTCAGACTTGTAAAACTCTTCATCATGAAAAGAGACCTAATGGAGTCTCCTTTAAACTCTTTTAGGACTCCCTAAATATGAAAATATTGTCGATTAATTGTCTTCTTCATACTCGTAAAATTATTTGAAGATTTGTCTCTCTGACGGTAGGTTATCACTTTTTCAGTTCAGATGGAATATTTACGAAAAATGAGCACTCCAGCTAATCATGGCTAGAAGAGTTCTCTTGGGTATTATTTTACACTTTTTTGGGCCCTAGAGACTAAATCATATGAAAAAGGACCCTTTGGAGTCTTCTTCTATCTTCGTTTAGACTCTCTAAATGTGAACGATACCGAGTTAACGTTTATTGGACTTGTTAAACTAAACATTGAGAGACCCTTTTTTGGGAACGAACCCCTCCTTTCTCAGGTTCATAAAACGTATGAGAATGGACTTGTCTTTGGATAAGCTACAATGAGTGTTTGTTACCCTCTTTGGACTCGTAAAAATGAAAAGTGGGACTCATTAATCATGATGGGGAAATTAAGGGAAGGGAATCAATTCATTTTGAAAATAAAATGGTAGTTTTTCGTCACCTTTAAACATGGCACTTGTTTGCATTTCATTCAGTCAATTGGGTAAATCAACTTACCTCTAAGTCAATCCATTTTCATAAGTCATGCCACTACTTTGATTCTTTCAAAGAATGCAATGTCTAATGTCGTATTGTGTTCCACCTCATTGAGTCAATGCTGCCAAGTATTTTGTCATGGCACTCGATGTTCAAAGGGAAGTTAGAAGTTTACCTCTGCAGTTAAAATAGCCTTGTGTGAGTACCTTTTGAGTGAGTCCAATGGTTACATTATCTACAACATTCCGAAACTTTTTTCTGAGTTTCGTGTGATTGATGTGGGATTCATCATGGCCCTCCTTCGATGAGACTATTCGTGTCATCATCAGCTCATCATTAGGGAATTAGTCTTAGAAACAAGTTTAGTACCTTGAGATCTGTATGCCTCAATGACAGATTCTCTCATTCTCTACATAGGTTCACATCATTGACCTTTGATCAAGATATTCGACTAAGTGTTCGACATCAAAACATCTATTCACACTTAGTAGATTGTACTAGAGTACCTTGGGAATCATTGACATTAATGGTGATCTCCCTTGAACTTGTTAACGGTTCACATCATTGACCGGTAATCAGGTGGTTTATACCATGTTTGAATTCATATCATTGTAATCACATGGATAGAATCGTACTTTTTGGAAGATGAGACGAAGACCCCAGGTGTGTGTTTGAGAGCACTCATAGTTTTTTCCCCAGGTTGTGATAAAGTATATTGTATGAAGTACTAGCATGGATCCACATTTGTATGGTCATGGCTATGCTCAAATTTGTGTCTATATGACATAGATCTACATTGTATGTCTGGTAGCTATGTCCAAGTTTGAGTCCTCTATTGCATGGATCTGCTTTGTATTCTAGTAGCCATGTTTGTTTATCTCTCTCATGGATTTGCCTTGTATTGGTCTGCAACCATGATGAAGACAATTTTTTCTCATGAGTCAAAAGTATTGATGTATTGTAGATTCCTGGTTGATGATATTCAATCAAGCTAATTCTTGCCTCGAAGTGATAACTTTCTCTTTCAAAGCTCTTGCATGTCATATCCCTCTAGCCTCATGCTTTGGGGGGGATTATGTTATACCTAAATCTCGTCATCAGCATGTGATAAGATCCCAAACTTCAGTGTTTCCCTCAATCCCAAATTGTGAATCCAGGAACATTGGTCCAGACATCAAATTTATATATGAAAATCTAGCACCTCTTCTACCCTTTAGTCAAAAAGCGGTACCTTATTCAGCACCGCTTGTAATGCGCTGGTAGTAAGTGGTGCCACCACCTTTACCCTTTAAGAAAGGCATGGTTCTTCCCAGAACCGCTCTATCATGGTGAACAAAGAGCGGTGCCCTCGGTAAAAAGTGAAAAGGAGAAGGTCTCATGAAGCTTCTCAAAAGAAGGCTTCGTGGAACCCTTATCCTTGATCACTAGGGCCAGTTAGGCTCAGGATCCATCCTTGTACAATCTCCTAGCCACCTCACCCATCAATTTCTCAACCATCCCTATCCATTCCAGGCCTATAAAAGCAAGCTCGATTCCCATGGTTGAGGAGAGAGTAATGTTATGTTGTTTCTTTGATATTCTGGCCTAAGTCATTCAAGAGAGCTTGAGGGAGCAAGTTGGAGCCGTAGAGGACAAGATGTTGGTTTTGTGAGAGAGCATATCAGCACTAAGGCATAGGTTGTAAACTCTTTATTCATTTTATTAATGTAAAGTTGGTTCCTTTCCCATATACTTGTTATGTTATAATCTTGCATGTTATTGTTAGATTCCTTAGTCACTGACATATATCTATCGATTTTGTTCTTGTATCTTTGATCTCTTATGTGTTTGATGTGTTTATGAAGGTATTTCCTCAGAGACCTTTTGTGATAAGAGAAGAACCATGTCACTCCATTAAATATTGCATTATAGGTGTTTATAGATTCTAGGGAAAGTATTACAACCTTATTGTGAACCATTTGTTCTGGATCTGAACCATTCATACCAGAGGAACAACTTCTATCTATAGAAGGTGCAACGAAATTCCTATAAACACAATTCACAATTGACAATTTCTCAAATGAACGAAAGCTATTCTCTTGGTTGATTCCTGTATTTTATAAAAATCCTTGGCCTTCTAATTTTACCAATTGATCCACAAACTCAATCCAATTCAAATTTGGGTGTGGGCTCAAGATTTTCCATGTGTCATCCCTTTCCTAGCCTTCCATCTTCCTCCAATTTGAGTAGGATCCCATTGAGCTTCCCCAACTCACATTAGCACCCTCTTGGATTCTCTATTTCGACCTGACATGTCAAATATGTCATATGTCAGCCTTCATATCTGATTTGTGTCATAGCCTCATAGGTTTCATAGCATCTTCATCATTGTTGTCATAGATCTAGGGAATCTAGTCCAACTGTCTTACTAGCTCCAAAATGACTCTTCCTCTCCCATGTAAGTTACATTTCCTTCCAAACGCGACCTATGATGCTTATGGCCAAGTGTATTATCCTTATAACTCATCCAAGAACATTTATGCTTCCCATGAATTTGAAATTGCAAGAGGAGGATGCCATGTGGTACATAAATTCTAGCTTGTGTGGGCCCCATAGTCTCCATGTGTCTCCATGCTCCATTGCCACTTCAATTTTATTTGTATTTATTTATTTATCTCCTTTATTAAATATTTATGCCATTCTAATGTTAAAACATCATTCATTGTCCCCCCTTAGTCCAAACCCCAAAGCTTCCACCCCCAACCTAGGAAACTAGTAATTTTCCTCCTTGGCAATTATTTGACCCTTAGCATCAATTTGACAAAATATAATGAATATGGAAAATGTGATTATGCCATTGTGACCCAATGCAAAATTTGGGACATGAAAAATCCTCCCTTCCCAATATTGCTTGTCCTCAAGCAATTTCAAACATGGGTGTTGAAGAACCTGCTTTTTGTATGATTCTTTGAAGTTGACACTGAGTTTCCCAACTTTGAGTCTCTGAGATTCCATGAATATTTGAGAGAGGAAACACCATTATTTCTGCTGCAATAATCTGACTAAAATCACTTTATTAAGTGGGGAATCCATCTCCCATACTGCATGTTTCCCAAAAAAATTGAAATCAATGGGACTAAAAACTATCCCAGGGTCCCATTGCTTGTATTGCACTCCAACAATTAAGAGTTCTCTCCAACCCATACCATTAGGAAAGAGAATTATAGGATCCAATTTTCTTGTATCCATTCTTCCAAACATCATGAGTACATAATATATATCATCAAATTACATAACAACATAAGAAAAATGTACATCAAGAAGGTGCCTTATCAAAAAATCATGAAAGTGCTTATACCTCCAAGTAAGTATACCACCATTTTCCAAGTGCATACAAGCTTCAAGTGACAAATCAAATATTCTCCAATGACATAAGTGAGGATTTCATGTCCTATAATTCTTCTCCAAAAGGATGTGATATGCATCAAAATATTCAGCCATGTATTCTTTCATCCAAGAAGTGAATGAAGAATCTCCACTAAAATATGAACCAAGTGATGAGCAAACAAAACAAGGAGACTTCAAATGACTCAAAGAAGTCTCAACCATACATCCATGAATGAGAGAATCATAAAGATATAACAAATTATGTGGCTGGAAACAAAAAATTTCTCCAATCATAATTCTATTCACCCCAGTGTTGGGTGAAGTTCCTCCAAAAACCATGAGTCTTCAAGTCGCTCAAATGCATATCATAGGTGCATCCATGTAGATGTGCATAATCATAAAGTAACAAAGGATGCTTCTGCAAATGTGAATAATAATTTGCTCCAACCATTACATCATAAAAATTAAATCTAGGAGTTCCATACTCCTCATATGGCACCATCGAAAAGAACCCTTTCACCCATACTTCATTGAGACTAATGCTGCAAAACATGGAATTGTAGGATGTAGGAGAATGGTATAACTCACCCAAATGATCAAAAAATGCAGAAGTTTCATCATGGGAAGGATCCATATGGGTAGTATCATGCATATACTTCAAAAGTGTCAAACCTTTGTCATAGATGGGTTCTAATCGTGGTTCCAATGTAGAGGAATCATGCTCTTCTTTAAAAATTGCATAACCTTCATCAACAGATAATTTAAGTTCCTATTCCATCACATAAAGTGTTTGGATCTATTCAAGTTCATCTTCAAACAAATCAATCACATTCAAATTTCCACATTCCTCATGATCCATTTGTTAGCCGGAATATTTCACCTCCTGCGGACAGCAAGGTGTTCCGCTGGTCTGAATGGTTCAGATCCAGAACAAATAGATCACAAAGGCTGATAACTCTCCCTAGACACTACAGATATCTGGAATACAAGGCTTTGATAGTCCACCTGTGTACCTACAATCAATATCAACACAAAACAGATCAAAGCAACCAGAATATGATCTACTAATCTATGCTAGTGACTAAGGAATCTAGCAATATATATCTGAATCAAACATCAACAATATATATGGGAAAAAAAATAAACTTTCATTAGAAATATGAAGAATTTTATGACCAAGCCTTAGTGTTGACATGCATCTCCATGAAACCAACTCTTCATCCCCATAAGCTCCGACTCTAGCTCTTTATGCTCTCTCCAAATGATCTTGGGCCAAAAATCAATCCAACAGCATAACAATACCTTCAATGTTCTCCCCTCAACCATGGCTATGAGCTCATATTTATAGGGATTTAATGGATAGAGATGGTTAATAAATTAGTGGGTGAGGTGGCCTCTAATATCCTAGGATGAGGGATATCGAGCTCAACCAACCCACAACAGTAGGGATAAGGCAGTACATGAGGCTTATCATCTAGAAGCCTCGAGAAATTTCTCTTTTTCCCTTTTTACCCAGGGTACCATGCTTCTCCTTCTATGACAGAGTGGTTCTGGTAATAACCACCTATAAACCAAGGGTAACAGGTGGTGGCACCGCTTGTGGACAACCGATGAAAGGCGGTGCAAGCAGGGGTACCGCTCCTAGATAAAGGGGCATGCGCAGTGCTGGGAATTTGTGTGACAGACTGATAAAAACCATTTAGTGTTCACTCCAGAAGCTGGGATTCAGGGCAAGTAGGTATGTCAAATGTCTTATCACATGATGGTGATAGGATTTTGGTATAACACGGTGCCCCCCAAATCATGAGTCTTAGAGTGAGACGATAAACAAGAGCTTTGAGAACAAGTCTTTGCCAGGAGATGAAAATGTTGGCTCGATCGGAGCATGTCGTCAAGTAGGCATCTATATTACATTAGTATGTTGACTCATAGACACAAGTAACCAAACTCATAGCTGCAAAACAATACAAGGCAGATCCATGAGTGGAATAAACAAGCATGGCTACTAGAATACATCGTAGATCCATGTGATAGAGGACTCAAACTTGGACATAGCTACCATACATACAACGTAGATCTATGTCATACAGATGCAAATTTGAGCATAGCCACGACCATACAAATGTGGATCCATGCTAGATATACAAAACTCTATCGTAACTTGGGTAAAAATCAATGAGCGCTTTTAAACAAATGCCCAGGGTCTTCGTCTCCTCTTCCACAAAGTACGATTCTATCCATGTGATTACAATGATCTGAAGTCGAACATGGTAGAAACCACTTGATTACTGGTCAATGATGTGAACCGTTAACAAGTGCGAGGGAGATCACCATTAATGTCAATGATTCCCAAGGTACTCTAGTACAATCTACTGAGTGAAAATAGATGTCCTAATGTCGAACACCCAGTCAATTATATCGATCAAAGGTCAATGATGTGAACCTATGTCGAGATAGAGATAATTTGTCATTAAGGCATATAGATCTCAAGGTACTAAATATTGTTTCTAAGACTATTTCCCGAATGATGAGCTGATGTCGACGGGAATAGTCTCGTCGAAGGAGGGCCATGATGAGTCCCACGTTGATGACACGAAACTCGGAACATAGTTCTGGAATGATGTGAATGTAGTAACCATATGACAGACTCAAAGATACTGACACAAAGACTGTGTATACTGCAGAGGTAAAAGTTCTTCAGATCCCCTTTGAACATCGGGCGGCACGACAAAATGACTTGGCAACATGACTAGATAGGACAGATACAGAATGCGACAGTGGACAATGCATTCTTTTAAAAGACTCAAAGGATTGACATGACTCATGAAAGTGGATTGTCACGAAGATCAGCTGAATACCCAATTGACTGACATGATTGTGCGGACAAGTGCCATGTTCAAAGGTAATGACAAACAACTGCCATTATTCGCAAAATTATTTCCTTTCCCATTTTCCCCATCATGATTGATGAGTGCCTCTTTTTAGTTTTACAAGTTCAAAGAGGGTAACAAACACTCGATATAGCTTGTCAGAAGACAAGTCCAGTATCATATTTTTTATGAACCTGAGAGAGGAGGGGTTCGTTCCCAAAATGGGTCTCTCAATGTTTAATTTAATGAGTCCACTACAAGAAAACTCGGTATCGTTCATGTTTAGAGAGTCTGAATGAATATAGAAGAAAACTCCATGGGGGTCCTTTTCCGTATGATTTAGTCTCTAAGGCCCGAAAGAGTATAAAATCATACCTTAGAGAACTCTTCCAGTCATGATTGGCTGGAGTGTTCCTTTCTCATAAATAGTCCTATATGAACCGAGAAAGAGATAACCTACCATTGGACGGACGACTCTTCAATTACTTTAACGAGCATGAAGAAGACAAGATCGCTCGATAATCTTTTCGTATTGAGGGATCCTGAAAATGGTTTAAAGAGAACTCCATGAGGTTTATTTATGCAACGTAATGTTTAACGAGCCTGGAAAGAATCAGAAACAGACTAGATGACTTTTTTGTATTTAAGGAGCCTGAAAAAGAGGTGAAAAGAGAACTCCATGACGCTTCTTTACACAATGTCATATTTTATGAGCCTGGAAAGAAACTTGAACTGGACTCGAAACTTTGATACTAGATTTTTACGAGTGTGACAAAGTGTCATAATAAACGCTCAATGACCTTTTCCATTTTGTGAAAGTACGAAAAATCCATAAACAAACTTTCCAAATATTTTACTAAAATCAACCTGCAGACGACTCATAAACAAGTGTTAAATGCATTCAAAATCAACATTAAGGGATTATGACAAACATATTTTGACCAGAACATGATGTAATATCAAAACTATAGTAATTCAGACCCAAAAAATGTCTATATAAGGCAAGTAAATAGTAAAAAATCAAACATTTCACTATTTACCTCCAGCAGAGAGCACTTGGAGCATTTTCTAGACAGATCTTCCACAGCTGATACCGGGAGTTTCCACCGTCTATTTTCAGTATCGTCAGTTGCTGGTAACAGCTAAGACCTTCCTCTTTCATTTCATAGCTTCTATTTTGGGATTTGGTGGGGTTTTGGGCCTATTTGGAAAGCCCTAAAATCCAATTTGCAGGCACCGCAGCTGCCCCTTACGAGATAGGCGGTACCACCTGAGAACCGCGCCAAGAATACAATGGACAGGAAGTGCCGATGCCTGTCTCTAATGAGGCATAGGTGGTGCCGGCCCTGGAGAAGTTAAACAAATCATATGGACAATATTTCTTCATTGTTTTGATTTGCAATGATTTAAAGATGATATTAGTGCATATCATTGTTGTTTTTGGCAGGTCTAGGCTTCCAAAGTATGGTGATATGGAAGGAAAGAAAACATGATGACAAGGATGCTGCTGCTGAAAGGAATCTGGTTTGCATAGTCACACTCTGGGACTGTGGGATTTTAAAGTTCTTTTGGACACCGAGCATGGTGTCCCACGAGAGATTATTGGAACACATACTAAGAATGTGGAATCCAGAACAACAGTATTTCGAGGTGGGGGCACACATACTTATAGTGGAGATAGAAGATATCTACTTCTTGAATGGCCTATCGAGATGGGGTGCCCCCATCTCACTGAAAGGTTCCTGTGGTGGGGGAATTACCACTAGAGAGCTCATAGATCGGCACTGTTTACCAGGTACAGGGACATCGAGGAAGAAAATCCCCATCAGGGCAGTGAAAAATAGGGCTCTACGAATTGTTCTGTTCACCATGCAGAGGGTGGCAGGGAGCCAGGGTGTGCATCAGGATTCCAGGGCACATATGTTGTATGCACTAGAGGCTATGGCACCTATGGTGTTCAACTGGGTGGAATCATTGCTTCCAATCTTCAAGGATCAGCTGACTAAATGTCGACAGGGAGAGATGAAGCAGTTCGGCTTTGGTTCCATCTTAGCTTGCTTCTTCTTTGAGTGGGTCCCGCAGATGAGGCCCCAGGTGAATTTTCGAAGTCTGAGAGCACGGGACCCCCGCATGCTGAGGTGGGTCTAGGTCATGTCTTGCACAGGAGCAGATAGGGGTAAAGTGAAGTTCGGTGATCCATTCTTCAGATGGTTGTGGGATCAGATGCTCATGGTCGAGGACTATGCCTATGCGGGTAGAGATTTTACAGGTGATCCTGACCTACCACTCCCACTTGGAGGGAAGTGGGGTGACATAGGTAAGAAGCAAGAAACCCTAAAAATGGAAAATATTTTTATGCTTTATATTTTTTATGATAAGTGACGAGACATTTTTTTCTTCATGCAAATGTTGGAGCAGCGAGGCCTGGAGGAGCATCTCCACTAGACAGTCAAGTCGGAGCTCGCTTCATGCCACAAGGTGATGATATCACCGAGGAGTTGGAGGAGAACCTAGAGAGGTTGACTCTGGACATCCTAGATGTTGATATAGATGACCTCCCTTCTAGATATCAGATATCTACGATAGGAGTACCTGTTGGGACGTGCACCTTAACGGTCCTTAATTATGGTAACTCCATGGTTTTTGTGGAAGTTTGTAAGCGAAGTTGTGACTCAAAATAGTCTTAGGGGTGTCAAGGTTGAGTCAAAGCTTTCTTTTTGTAATTAACCCATGGTTTAAGTCTAGGGTTTAGGGTTCGGGGTGCCCATGGTTTAATCCCATGCTTTTGTAATAAGTGCACTTCTATAAATAAGCACTTTTGTAAAAGAGTCAGGTTAGGCTTTTGATGTAAGATGATTTGATGCGAAGCTAAGGCTAGTTTGGTAAGAAAGGTTAAGTCCCAGCTGTGTGTGTGGACGACCTCTGTAGCTAAGTGCGCAGAGGGTTTTTGGGTGAATAAGAAGATCTGCAACTGTGTGCACAGAGATCTATAGCTTAGTGCGCAGCTTGAGGAATTGAAGGGATCTGCAGCTGAGTGCGCAGATCAGAACTGTGGTTTTTGTAAAGAGTTGAATAAAACATAGTTCTGTGGACGTAGCCCCTAAACTGGGGGTGAACCATGTTATATCTTGTGTCATGGTTCTTTAGTGTTGTTTCTGTTATGTTCTTTTATGCATTGATAAGTAAGATCACTGCTAAATACTGACTTCGCTACGAATTTATAGTTAAGGGTTAAGCAAGACACTATTTGTTAATCTAATTGCGAAGCTATATAAGTGGCTGTTGAAGATCTGTATTATATGATTGTTATTTATTAAAGGCTAAAGGTATAGTAATATCCCTCTTCTGCTTGCAGAAACCTGGTTCTGCGGCACCCCATAGCTATTTTGGGTGAGACTGCAACCTGTTCGCAGGTTGTTGCCGAAAGGGCCAACACTGTGGGTGTTTTGTTGGTGCGAAGACAAAAGTATAGAACCTAGGTCTTCCCTAAGCCCAACAAATTGGTTTCGTTGCCGGTTGAACTCAGTATCTGCTCAAGAGGGGTTTACGTCGTACCTAGAGGGCTATGTTTTGGAGACCCTCAGTGAAAGAAATCGGTGATTGGATTGAAGAGACCTATCTGAAATTTGCTGAACAAGAGAACAAAGATCCGCATCGCAGTTCAGACACCTTTTTACAAAGGTACATTTTTTCTAATGTTTATGAAATTTTATTTGGTAGTATCCACATAGAGTTGCACTAGTGGTTATCCAGGTTGACAGAGAGAAAGACAAACTTCCAAGAAGGTTAGTTTCCTGATTGGACCTCCACAAGAATTAATATATTGAAAAGGGTGAACAACGAGATATCCCAAGTTGTTGATTTCTAGGCAACGCGAACCCTTGAAGCATTTGTGACGGAGTTCGCCATCGACACAAGTACTTCCTTCAGCGAAGCCGAATGGCAGTTTTTCAAAGGACCAAGGGGTAAGTACTTAAATTCATTTAATTTGAAAATTAAAATGCTATTGGCTGAAAAAGGTATATTTCTCATTGAATTAGACGGTTAGATTTAGTAGTACTAACTTATGTTTGGAAGTGAAAGTGACTTCGACGAGCAAAGTGGTTTGCTGCGAAGTGGTAAAAGATACAAGAGGAATTTTGGATCCTATACCCTAGGTCAGAATACCGAGTATACCCCTGTAAGTTCAGCAGACCCGATGCTCGACGAAACCCCTTCTATTGGAAACCCTCTGGTAACCCCGCAACGAAAACCTGTTATCCCTGGGAACCCGTCGCAGTCTGAAAGTAACCCTAGCTAGAGTATTCCTATCGTAGGTCAGTCTACCCCAGTAATTTTCCCCCCGCCTACTACCAGTCCCCCTCCCTCCCCCCCTAGATCCACAATGGCCCATATGAATGATGACATTAAGCTCCCAGTCTTTAAAGGAACTGGATGAGAGGATCCAGAACAGTTTTAGTTCTTATGTGAAGCCGTGTGGACTACCAAGAACATTACGGATCAAGATACACGAAGAGCATAGCTAGTTACTTCTTTTAGAGACCGTGCTTTGACCTGGTTCATGAAGTTTTCTAGTACTCAGAACCATGTCTTGGCTGATATAAAAGCAGCAATGATAAAGGAATTTAAGAATCCTAAATCAGAGTCACAGTGTACCACCGAACTAAAGGAAATTCAGCAGAGGCGAGGAGAATCAGTGTGGGACTTTGATCAGAGGTTCAAAGTTCTGCTAGATCAAGTCAGTTTCACTATTGGACCAGCGCAGCATAAGGAATGGTTCATTGCAGCTTTGTTACCACATATCAGGACTCCACTCATGCAACAGAAGGTTGCTGATCAGCAAGAGGCTTTGCAAATTGCTATGAAACTTGAAACAGCTCCTGTCGAAGATAGTTCTGGTATAGCTCAAATACAAGCACAGTTAGTAGCAATGGCCTTGGAGCTGCATGACATGAAGAAAGGCAAAGCTGTTTGAGAAGAGGTTTGGTGTACACGATGTCGGACAGAAGGACATGACAAGGAACAGTGTCCTGCGGTAAGAAATTACATGAATTCTGGTGTGCCAAACCCATTCAATCCTAGTTTTCTATATTGTGATATCTATAGGACAACTGGCCAGCATCGACCTGAAGACTGCTATCTACTGCAGAGATATGTGCAATTACCTAAGAGCCCCTATTGCAAATTCTGTAAGTCAGTGGGACACAACGAAGATGAATGTCGCAGTTTTGACCTCATGAGAGAATGAACCTATGACGCTTATAGGGTACAAAACGATGGACAAGGCAATGATGGATATGGGTACTATGGTAGTACCTCAGGATGGGGTACTTTTGGAGGTCATGGTGGTGGTGGTATGCCTGGAAGAGGTCGAGGCCAGGTGGTGTGCTATAACTGTAATCAGGCAGGACATCTAGCTAGAGACTGTCGAAACCCAACTACGACATGTCGATATTGCAGAGCAGTCGACCATGTGATTGAACAATGCCCACAGCTGATAGCCTAGATACAAGAAAGAAATAGTGCTCCTACTCAGAATATTCAGATGATTGTTGTAGAGAAAATACCTGTTCCAGCCATTAATGTTGTTACAAGGAGTGGCACTACGATGCAAGTACAGAATAAGGAGAAACAACCTGATGAGGCTTGGGTTCGCAAGGCCCCCAAAAAAATTCCAACCTTCGATGTGGGAAGAGAAAAAGACACATTTCTGGAATCCAAAAAAGACTTTGCTGATCCGAGCACACCAGTAGCACCTGCGCAACAACATCAGCAGCAATCACAGTCTCAAGAAGCTTCGACGGATAAAGTAAGTACGATGTCTTCATTTTTACAGAGTTGCATGAAGCTCTTAAGAAATCAGAATGCTTTAAATGAATTACAGAAAGTTATTGCTTCTTTTGAACCTCAGCGAAGCTCTGGTAAGGAAAAAACGGTTAATAGAGTCAGAAGAACTGGAAGAGAAATGAGATTGCATGCTCAGATAGAAGAATATGACATGACTGATGTGATTCTGGACCTAGGATCCAAAGTAAATGTCTTAACTAAACAAACATGGGAAAAAATGGGAAAAACTACCCTTGAATGGTCTCATATATAGTTGAGATTAGCCAATCAGTAGGAGATTGTGCCCCTAGGAAGATTCCCTAGTGTCCCAGTAGATATTGATGGATTCAGTACTTTAGCATATTTTGAAGTCATTGAGATAATTGATGATAGCAACCCCTACCCAGCTTTGCTAGGAATTGAGTGGGCCATAGACAATGCTGCAGTCATTAACCTTAAGAAGAGACAGATGACTTTCGAAGGGAAAGGTTTGAGAGTCATAGTGCCACTGGACCCTTCTCAAGGAGAAAGGTACACAGAACCACTGTAGAAGGAGCAAGTCGACATAATTCGACTTGGACGAAGACTGAATTAGTCAGCCGACTAAGTCGATGGGCCGACTAGTCGATAAACCGACTAAGTCGGTCGGCCGACTAACTAGAAAGATTAGTCGGCTAACTAAGAGTCGTGTCGGTTCACCGAACCGACAAGTAGTTATTTGTAACTGTTTCATAACCTGTATATATTATGCTGTTGAGCCAAGCAAGAACTCAGTTCAGTTCTGTGCCTTGTATGAACTCATTACATTAATCTAATCTGTTTTCCTATCTGTTCTTATCTCTTGTATCTGATTTATAGTTATGTTTTAGTATGTATTATTGGTAACCTTATGTGATCTGTGAGATTACAACATTGGTTCCATTGTCGGTAGTACATGTCTAATATATATGCTCACATATGATACCAGAGCAGGAGATCAAGTACTGGTGGGACCGTAAAGTTGTGAACTATTTGCAAAATTATGCAAGACGAAACAAATTAACAGTTGCTGAAGCTAGAGCCAGATTTTTCACAGAGACACATGAAAAATTCGTCGAGTCTGTGCCACAACTGTTGAAGCAGCTTCTGGATGAGAAGACCGGATGCAACTAAAGAACAGCAGTTTCTAGATAAACTATTCCGAGGAGGACGAACAAATCTGTCGGAGTGGTTTGAGAAAATCGCTGACGACTTCTATGAAGAGCAAGCAGTTGAAGACCGAACGTCAGTAGAAACTGTCAAAGTGAAATTCTACACAGACTTCACCGAGCAATTCTTGTGCTCCCTGCCGACCTTACTGTTCAAATTCTTGATAGAGAATGGAGCAGGCCACATTGTCGAACCTAGACCACCACTGTGCAAACAGCCACCAAACACCAACTGGGCGGAGAAGCAGAGGAAGTGGGAGAAATTTATTGAAGAAAGCGAGTGGGAATACTTCCTGAGCAAGTGATTCGAACTATCCAGGATTTCTAAAAAGCGTCAGGTAGGCTATGGGGGGGTAGTTGGTCTTGTGTCAGAGATAGAGTATAGTGGATCCTAGTCGACTTCAGGAGGATAGACGTCACCAGTGATGAAAATTCGACCGTAGAAGACTTGAAGAGAATAGTACTGTATGGAAGTATGTCGAACATTCAGAAACAAGAAAGGGACAAGAGACAGCAGTGAAGGGAAGAAAGACACGAAAGAGTCGACGGGCTGTGCAGAGAGCAAAACCCTAGGGAGACCGACCGTGAAGAGAATCCGCCAGAGTCGGATCATGACCAACAGGAAGAGGGCGTCGAACAAGAAGTGTCCCTTACGGAGGAAGAAGTATGGATAGAGCAGCCATAAGCTCTCCAATTAATAGCTCCTGGTGAAGGAATGACCATTTTCCCATTAAATCCACATACCAGAATACAGACTATTATCGAAGACGACCTCCAACTAAGAGCTGGTGACTATAGTATCTGGAGTCGACTAGGCGATGATACGTACACCGAACGACATCTTGTCATACGTTGACCATTAGAAGGGAACTGGGTGACAATCCAAGAGGCACCATCCCTCCGAAGTATCCACTTGCTCTTACCGACACAGGAAGGAGCACCCCCCCCCCCCC
>LPNX011086797.1:0-49680 GCA_001517045.1 Pseudotsuga menziesii | reverse complement strand
CTTTTGATGACAGGGAACAATGAGAGCTATATAGCATCCATAAAGAAAGATTTGAAAAAGATATTTGAAATGATAGATATGGGACATCTCCACTATTACTTATGAATTGAAGTCACTCAACATCCTAAGTACATATTCCTATATCAGAAAAAATATGTTGGAAAACTACTAGACAAATTTTGCATGACAGAATGCAACACTATCTCTATTCCAATGGAACAGAAAATGAAGCTCACATCAAGCGAAGGAAAAGAATTTGAGGATGCGACCAAGTATCGACAACTTGTAGGAAGACTTATCTACCTTACAACAACTAGACCAGATATTTCTTATGTTGTTGGCATACTTTCAAGGTTCATGCATAAACCTTGTGAAGGACACTGGTCAGCTGCAAAAAGAGTTCTAAGATACTTGAAGGGGACTCAAGACGTTGGAATCAAGTAATCTAAGGTGGATGACTTCAAATTTATTGGGTACTCAGACTCAGATTTTGATGGCGATAAGGAGACAGGAGTATCAACTTCTGGATACACTATGAGTCTTGGATCAGCAGCTGTCTCATGGAGATCATGCAAACAGTCAGTTCCGACAGATTCAACAACAGAAGCAGAATATGTGGCTGCAGCTGAAGAAACAAAAGAAATAGTATGGCTCAGGAAGATACTTGAAGATTTGCAAGAAAAACAAGAGAACTCCACTCCATTATTGATCGACAATAATTATGCAATCAAGCTGGCTAAGAATCCTAGATTCCATGATCAAACCAAACACATCAACACAAAGTATCATTTGATTCGACATCATGTAGAGGCCAAGACAGACCATCTTCAACATTGTTCCACAAATGATCAAGTTGCAGACATCTTCATCAAAGCGCTTGGACGAGAAAAGTTTGAAAGATTCAGAAACATGCTCGGACTTACTAACATCCCTTTGGATTAAGGGGGGGATTGTTGGAATATAATCCGTCAGGATTATACGTTATTGTAAATATTAGGAATATGAAGAGACTCTCGGATGTGTGATCCCAAGAGTCATCGTAGATGTATAAATAAAGGCATTCTATGGAGAAATATTAAGAATTCAGGAGTTATTCCACCTAACAGTTCCCCAAGAAGCATGGACAGGTATGAATCATGGTGTTTCACATTTAAAATTTTTTGGTTGTGTTGCATATGCTCATGTTCCATATGAGCTGAGAAGGAAGCTAGACAAGAAGGGACAGAAATGTATTTTTGTCGGCTATTCAGAAGACACAAAAGCATACACGTTGTATGACCCCATCACAGGGAAAGTGATAATCAGTCGGGATGTTCAATTCGTCGAGAATAAATCATGGGATGGAACCGTCGACATAAATGTCAAGATTGTGTCGAACGTCGACAATGATGATATAGAAGAGGAAGTGGTTCAAATACCACTTGTAATTCAATCGGTAGGAGCACCGTCGACTCCCATGACACCAAGACATGGTTCAACACAAGGACCATCGACACAAGTAGCAGCTCAAGCTACACCGACAAGTACACCAAGAGGACAACATACTCCATCAAGCATTTCGTCGAGGTCGACATCGACAAAACCGGTGAAGACAAGAAGTCTGCAGGAGATATATGAAGCTAGTACACCTAATTCATTCTCTCTGTTTGCATTATTTTCCCTTATATATGATCCACTAACATTTGAAGAAGTTGTTGAAGAAGAAGTATGGGCACAAGCCATGGATGAAGAAATAGAATGCATTGGGAAAAACCAAACATGGCAACTGGTCGATGTACCAAAAGACAAGGATGTAATCAGTGTCAAATGGATTTATAAGACAAAGCAAGATGCTGATGGGAATGTGCAAAAGCACAAGGAAAGAATGATAGCAAGAGGGTTAACACAACAACCCGGCATCGACTTCAATGAAACGTTTGCACCTGTTGCACGCATGGATACAGTCAGAACAGTTTTGGCCATTGTTGCACAAAACAAATGGCATGTTCATCAAATGGATGTCAAGTTGGCATTCTTAAATGGCTATCTAGAAGACGAAGTATATGTGGAACAGCCACAAGGGTATGAAGTTCCAGGTCTAGAGCATAAAGTCTACAGGCTAAAAAATGCATTATATGGTTTGAAGCAAGCTCCTAGAGCTTGGTACAGTCGGATTGATTCCTATCTCATTGAAAATGGATTTCATAGAAGTGAAAGTGAACCGACTTTGTACACCAAAGTCGATGAGCAAGGTAAGATGTTAATTGTCTGCCTGTATGTAGATGATTTAATATTTACTGGTGATTATGGCATAGTAGATTTTAAAACAGTCATGGAAAGTGAATTTGAAATGACTGATCTGGGGCTTATGAATTTTTTTCTGGGCATTGAAGTTCAGCAGTCTGAAAGTGGTATCTTTATATCACAGTCTAAGTATGCAAGTGAAGTTTTAAAAAGGTTTAACATGTCTAACTGCAAGACAGCCCCAACATCAGTAATAACAAGTTTAAAATTGAGCAAGGATGATGAAGGATCCACTGTAGATCCTACATTGTTCAAAAGGCTTGTTGGTAGCCTTATGTATTTGACAGCAACAAGACCAGACATTATGTATGGAGTAAGTCTGATCTCAAGGTTCATGGAGTCACCAAAAGACTCACATTGGCAAGCAGGTAAAAGAATTCTGAGGTATGTAAGTGGCAAAAAAGACCTTGGTATTATGTATTCAACCTTAGAAAAAGCACATCTGGGTACACATTTCATTTTGGTACAGGTGTTGTTTCATGGGCTTCAAAGAAACGGCCCATAGTAACTCTATCTTCAGCTGAAGTAGAGTATGTTGCAGCAACAAGTGCTGCATGTCAAGCTGTCTGGATGAGGAGAGTCTTAAAAGACTTGTCACAGAACCATCAAGAACCGACAACAATTCAGCCATAGCATTATCAAAGAATCATGTGTTTCACAAGAGAACCAAGCACATCGACACAAGGTTCCATTTTATAAGAGAGTTGGTGAACGACAAGGAAATTTGTTTGGAATTTTGCAGGTCTGAAGACCAACTTACCGACATCTTCACAAAGCCATTGGCAAAGGATACTTTTCAGTATCTGCGTAGTTATCTTGGAATGACAAGTTCTCCACAGTGAACTCTGTCATAAACAGAGAATGTCTAAGCTCTGAAACATTTTGTAAATTTTGTTTTAAAAATCTCCATCTGCTTATAATTAAGGGGGAGTGTTGGAAAATCTAATTACTCGCAGATCTGTACTTGACTTCCAGCCGACTCTGTCAGAGTCTGTACAAGTCAAGATCTTGTCTGTCGGCCTGACAAGAAGGAAGAGTCCACGAGTAGGCAATGTAAACCAGTCGAATTTATTTTTGAAGCTAAGTTTTTAGGTAGATAGTTATTACAGTCTTTAATGGTGAGTCAGTTGGCCCATGCAGAAGCAATTTTCAGATTGCCTATAAATAGAAGAAGCAAATTGTAAATCAGTTTACACAGAGTCATACACAGACATTAGACAACAGAGGAACTCAGGGTGAGAAAGAGAAGTCGAAGCTCAAGCTTCTGTGCATGTGATTTAGTCGAAGAGCTAAAGCTCTGTAGACCGACGAGTCTGGACCAACCAGTTTGTAACCGACAAGTTTGTAATACTTTGTTATTTCTGCATAGTTAATATATGAAATAGTTTGTGGTTGAATGCATGATTATTTGACCGCACATATTTCCAGATTTACTTCTGTAAAAGTCTTTTACAATTAATGATAAGTGAAATATCAAAGAACCCATAAAAATCTCACCACGTGAAAGTTCTAGGTTTTACGGCACATTGGTCAACTCAAGTCTTCCTACATATTTGGGCATATGTTTTTCATAAGTTATTTGGATTTGTAAATGTGTCTATTTTACTTCATCTTACTCACAGGTGAAAAGCATTTGTAATTTCTAAAGTCTTTAGACTAAGAAACATATTCTACAGATTTCGACCAAAGTGGGCCGACTAGAGTGGTCGGTTGTATAAACCAACTAGAGTGGTCGAGCTGACTTGAGTGGTTGGTTGAGTCAGCCGATTGAAGCAGCCGACTTAGTCGAAGGCAAGTAGTGAGCCGACTTAGTTGAAGGTAAGTAGTGAGCCGACTTAGTCGAAGACAAGAAGAGATCCGACTTGGTCAAATACATGAAGTGAACCGACTTGGTTGAAGTGACAAGTGGTCGAGGTAAAAACCGGTTGGACAAGTAATTCGAAGTAATTTTGGTCGAGTGAAGGACCGACTAAAATTTATAAACTTGTCTAGTCGGACATAGACAAGTTTCACCCGACTAGAAAAAAGGTAAAATGGTCGGCGTGAAAAGTGAAAATTAAAACTTAATATCCACTGAGCCCTAAACCCAAGTTTAGTTAGCTTGGTTTTGGCTATCACATCTTTTTTTTAAATGTTATATTTTTCAACTGTTAATGTCTAATGCAAATAAGTTATTGGCAATCCACTTTTAACGTTCATTTTGTGTTTGGCATTTATTTCCATCATTATCACCACTTTATTCTCTTAAATAAAATAAAGCAAAATAAATAATAAATCTTTTATGGAAGTAAAAAAGAATGAATAAACTTAGCAATGAGGTTCTAAATAAATAAAGTCTATTTTCATCTAGTTGCAAGTTGTGAGAATTTAATTTTGTAACATTGAGTATGGTTATTATGGTTTTATTATGTTTTACACACAATAAAATATATAAATTCATTTAATTTCATTTTAAATAATTTATATCTTATTTTACTTTTTAAGCAATTTCAAAATTGAACATAAATTATTTGTTAATGCTTAAAAAATAACCAACCAAAGTATTAATTTAATTTAATTTAGTCAACACTAATTTAATAAAATTTAATGAAGTTAAAAAATTATATATAATTATTTTAAAGATATAAATAAATTTTGATTAAAACCAACATGTATAATGAATACAATGATAGTAAAAGTAGTTAATCAAATAATAGAATTATGTAAAATATATATAGTTCATAGTCTTACTTTTGTAATAGATAATAATATTGTGTGACAATCATAAACTAATAACAATATTTTAAGCCGTAATACAAAAATTCTAAAACTTTTAATCAACACAATTCCAAAGAGCATTATAAACATTATCAACAAATGATATACAATCATTTTATGGAAAAAAAAATTATATGTTATTTTGATATGATAAACACTTCCTTGTTATATATCCATGTTAAATAACTCATCAAAACTAAATAATAAATTTAATATTTTTAATTATTTCACTAAATCAAAATAGTACTAATGGATTCAATGTAATTGGATATATCCAATAAAAAAACATTTGATAACATGATGACCATATTCAAGAAATAGATTAATTTTAACCTACAAGTATCCATGATTATAGTTTCTATAAAATATACCAAAGAATAGAACATGGTAGGTAAACATATATTGATTTGTCATATCATTTTGTATGCACAATTCCCTCCTCCCTTCAACTACATGTACATCTCTATCATACATAACAAAAACAAGTTTTCTTAAACCTGTTCTTAAGGTATTTGAAGAAAGTTGGCTATGTGTATGTTTATGGAAAGATTCCTCATGAGTAGATTTGAGCAATTAAACATAACTAAATTTCTTCCCACAATTCACAAGTCATATTATTGAACATGAAAGAGATAATAGAGAAATGTATTTGAAACTATATATATAGAATCACTCATGATAAAATTTGGACACACTATGCTTTTCCAAATGGCCCAATGTACTTTTCCAAATATATCACAAGTAAAAAAAACAAACCTTCTCAAACTCAATTAAAAACATAACTAAATATTATCAGCTTGCAATAAGTGAATTCTAATTAATATCAAGTGCATTATTGTTTATAATGCTAATATAACAATAGGATTTACCAACACCATTGTTAAAGAGTAATGTTCTTACTTTGGAATGGGAATCCAATGAAGATAATTTAGACCCTACACAACCTGAAATCTTCTCATATGTTGCTAGAAAGAAATTTGTAAGCATGCAGGAATCCACTTTAAAAATCATTCAAATAAGTGGAAAGTTGTGAAGGAAACATAGGAAATTGGCCAAGCTAAGCATGGATGATTGAGAGTGACTAATCTAGCTATACCATGGGGACCATCTTAGATATGGTTGACTATGGTTTGACCAAGTTCTAGAATAAAATATTCCAGTTTTTACTATAGTCGAAGAACTAACAATAGATGAAAAAAAGTGATTATGGTAAACCATGGTGAATCATGATGGATTATGGTTCACAATAGTTCTTTGTAATTAACCATAATTAACTATAGTTAATTATATTCAACCATGGTGGATTACAATTGGCTATATTTGACCATGTAACTATAATTGAATGTGGTTTATCATTACTTAATCTTGATCAATCATACTTTAACATGTTGTGTGTGTTAGGATTATTAATTAATCATCCTTTGACCACATTATATTTGTATTTTTCCTATCTTAGGAGGTCATTATCACTTCACTAATGAATGAGGGACACACCTATGGACCACCTACCACTCACTGCGCTTGTCTGCACGAGTTTAGGATCTCCAGGGACCAATCCCTATAATTTTGTCTGCATGAGTTTAGGATCTCCAGGGACCAATCCCTATAATTTAGGAACCCACTCTAAGTTCCACCATTAGTCTCCAACAGTTGAACCTAGTAGGTATTAAATTATGATTTGATTCCCATCAGTAAGATCACTCTTAGTCATCCTATCACCAGTTTGCATGATTTAAGGTAGGTAGGGTGCATTTGCTCACCTACCCTCATCAGTTAATTGATTGTAAATTGATTAAGTGATCTGAAGTTGCATCAGTGAGCTCTAGTGGTGGTTATCCCACATCGAGTTAGCTCTGGAGTCAGTCTAGGTTGGTGGATTCGAATCCTATCTTACGAATTCGAATTCTCCTAATTGTAGCACCATTGTATTACATATTTTATACTAATTAATGGATGTAATGATATTCTTCCAATTTTGTCTCCATGTGTGTGCAATTATTTCCATGACTAATTGATCAATCTCTACAAAATTCATCTCTTCTGCAACATTATTTTCAAATTGAATTCATGCAGGCCTGAAGATGCTATGCTTCATTAAATTTAACAGTGTGTGATTTTCCCATGGTTGATAATGGTTGAATATTTTTAAATACAATAGACTAGGTAAATATGTACACAAGTGTATATTCTAGAAGAACCAAACCTGTATACATATACACTAGGCATATACACTAATGTTTATTACAATATGCATATTTAGTATATATTATAAACTATATACACTAGTGTATATTCTAGCGCAAATGCACAAGTGTATAATCTAGTGCATATACATTAGTGTATATGCTAGTGCGTTTAATCTCTCTCTCTCTCTCTCTCTCTCTCTCTCTCTCTCTCTCTCTCTCTCTCAAACTCCTCTTTCGTTTCCTCTCCACCCAACCCACCTCTCTCCCTCTACCGCTCTCCTTTGTTAAGTTTTCTTAATTTCTTAGATGATATTCTAAAACAATTTACAATATTAGGATCACTGAAAGAACATTGAAGCATAGTAACAAAAATATTTTCCTCAGGGAAACCACTAGGGAGAAAACCCTGCAAAAATTCCTCATTATAGAATTCAACCAAAGCGGTGTAAAACCCAAGACAATTACTTCTCTCTTCTTCCTGGTGCACTTCTTCTTCTCTCTCTTGCAAACTTGCTTGAGTGAAGTGTGTACAAATGACGCGGGCGCTTCTATATTTATATTTTACTCTTGACTTGACCTAAAATCTAGCAGGGATGACTCTGTTTAGTAAGACACCAAAAATAATATTTATTATAATGACACTTGAGTACTATTGACACGGTTTACATTCGGAGGTTTACATTGATTCTTTCAATGAATCTTACATGACCAATCTCATCAAATACATCTCCTGAAATAGGAATGCAATCAGTACAACTGGAATATCTTTTGAAGTTACAATACTTTAACATCCTCCCCGTCCTCCTACTCCTCTCTAAGTGGATGAATCTAAGTGGATGTGTTCAATAAATACCTATTTGAAATGCAATGATATAGACAACTTGAAAATTTCTGCTAGTTCTATGCCAAAATATTTTCAAATTCTATGGTTCCCTATATTGGAAAGAATTTAAATTGACACAATTATTGGATCAAATGCAATAAAGAAATGCATATATAAGACATTTGCATGTAAAAGAAAAATAAAAAATCTCTAGAAAAAGAAACAATAAACACATGGATCTTGTGTCATGATGAATCATAACTTGTGAAGAAAATGATTTTTACAATTAGAACATCGCCATGATATAGTTATTCACAAAGAAAATCATTCATTAATGATGTTCATTTAGAAATTCTCAAGAAAAATGATCACCATAATTTATTACATGTATGTATTACTAATATGGTTGTGATTTAAATTAGTCTATAATATTCAATTTACCCCAACCCTTTTGATATCATTACCATATTCTAACAATTTTTAAGATGCATAGCTTAATAGTTATACATGAATGCACTAGTCTCACACAAAATTTGTGTCATGCCATTCCACATGTAAGGTTATTTTCTCATGTTTTTATAGACTATAACTATATTTTCAACTAGTATATATGAGTTGATGCACAATCATGAATATCTTTAATGACATATTCTAACAATGAATTTTAAGACGTCGTTAAAAGGTAAAAGGTGGGAAATTGATTTCTCATAATATATAATTCTTATTTATGAAAAATTTGTGTAACTATTTAAAATTCAACATATATCCATCTTAAATTTATTGAGATGTAATTTTTTTAATGTAGGCCAGAAAATCAACCTAATATGGGGGAGATGTTGTAATCTTCCTACCTAACAAAACAATAAACAAGTAAAAATTTAATTATCCGCAAAAAAAAATGTGGATGAGAAAAAAACACAATATGGGGAAAGATGTTGTAATGTTCCTACCTAAGAAAATAATAAAAAATAAAAAATTGAATTATCCGCAAAAAGATGTTGGCCTTGCACATGGTTTTAAAACCAACCATGTGCAAGGCCTTCTAAACAACCAATGGTTTTATTGTATATGGTTTAGGAGGGCCTTGCACATGGTTTTAAAGCCATGTGCAAGGCCTCCTAAACAACTCATGGTTTTATTGTACATGGTTTAAGAGGGCCTTGCAAATGGTTTTAAGACCATGTGCAAGTCCTCTTAAACAACCCATGGTTGTAGGAGGGCCTTGCAGATGGTTTTAAAACCATGTATGGGAAAATGTTGTAATGTTCATTCCTACCAAAATAAAAAATAAGAATAAATATTATATGTAGGCCATAAATAATATTAAATATTAATAATAAAAATAATATATGTGGACCTTAAATAAAAAGATGTGTCTTTTGGTTTGAATCAAATTAATGGTTATATATAGGACACACCAAAGTTGATAGTTCATTGAGTGCAATACCTAATAAGAGGTTTGCATCTCGAGAGATTTGATCCCTCTCAATGCTTGATAGAGCCTAGGATTTGGATCTACGCTGGTATATTCCTCAATCAACATTCGAAGACTCATATCCACAATCTTATCATCTGCTTATCATATTGATCAATTAGTGCATTAATATTTATTATTTATAAAAATGGGAAATTATTACAATCTACATCCACATAGAGGTTTAGCATGGCACAACAATCATAATCACTTGTTCTGCTCATTGCCACCAAAGGTGATTTTCACAACCTCCATGACACCTTACGTAGCAACCTTCGCAATAACATCGACCAAACTCAATTAATTTCAACACATTCAAAGCTAAGAAAATATTTCAAACTCAAAATTCAATATGTTGAATCAGCTCTTAACATCCGATAATACAATATTTTCCAATAAAATTATTATTGACCTATTGGAAGAAAGAATTATTTTATCGGACCTTCCCTTGTTGGCATGTATCTATGGTGGACTGACCCTTTCCCTTCTTAGATTATACCCATGGTGGACTGACCCATTTCCTTGTTGGCATGTACCCATGGTGGACTGACCCATTTTCTCATTAGCTTCAATCACTTGAGAATCTTTCTCTTGTGGCATGTCTTATCTAACCCCTCTTCTCTTGAGCAAACCCCATCATCCCTTGGGAAAAACAAAACATGCAATACCATCCATAAAACACTTTGTGCAATAGGTATGGGTGTTGAGCTCTTAACCATGGTCCATTGGGGAAAATAAGGGCCTTAATCCTTAAGTAAGTGAAACTTTTGAGGACCATGGATTGAAAAAAAGCCTTGAAATACCACATACATTAGTCTATAAATGGGATATTTGGTCTTTAAGTGGATATAAATGTATATGACTCTATATACCATACATATAGCCTCATTCACATAAATCATTGTTAACACCCTGCATAAAGAAAATATAGTTTATACACCAGTATATACAGTAGTGTATATACACCATAGTGTATATAGGTATGTACACCAGTGTATATACACCACATATATACCAACCAGTGTATACACTAGCGTATATACCTGGTGTATACACTAGCGTATATACCTGGTATATACACTAATGTATATACTTGGTTACAATACAATATATACACTAGTGTATATATTGTATTGACTAGGTATATATACCTACTATATATAAGTGGTATATATACTAGGTACATATATACCTAGGTGTATACAGTGGTTTATATACTATATATACTAGTATATACATTGGTGTATATACTGGTTATATACACTAGTGTATATAGTGTATGTACACTAGGTTTATACGTTGGTATATACACCAGTGTATATACCTATGTATATACTAGGTTTATAAACTAGTGTATATACTAGTTATACACTATAGTGTATGTACAACTAGGTATATACATTGGTGTATATACCAGGTATATAGTATATAATACTAGTGTATATATACTATTTCAATCATGACATCTTTGAGATGATAGTTTTGTAATTATGACATAATATTTGGTTGGAGACAATATTTTGATTTTTATGACCAAATTCCTCTATTATAGTCCCAACATGTTGCAAGTGCTCAACACATGCTTTGTTGTAAATGAAAATTTCATTAAGGTAGATAAGAATAAAATTATTGAAACACTGTCGAAGTACAATCTTCATCAGTCTATGAAATGTGTTTGGTGCATTTTCAAGATTGAATGGCATGACAAAAAACTCACACACTGTTTTACCTTCTGAAAGTTTTCATTTCTGAAAGTTTTCTTCTAAGTGTTAAATACTATGTTTTACCTTAATAATTGTGATCGATAAAACATTCAAATCTTCTAATGTTTACATGTTAAAAAAATTGCTGCCCCTTTCAAATCCTTTCTCATTCATTTCTTTTTCTTTCACATTAATTTCCTTTTTGAGGGCCTACTAGTATATACACTAGTGTATATACCTAACACATATATACACTAGTGTATATATACTAGGTATATACACTAGTTTATATATCAACTATATACACTAGGTATATACCCTGGTGGGTCTTTCTAAATGGAATATCTGTGACGGCCGTTAGGGATGATCGTGTATAAGTAACCTAACTACACATGAATCAGGTCATACTATTGGGCTTTGACGGTAGCCTCTTCCTTAGTTTGTGGTCGTTTACGTGACACATCCTTGGCAATGGCAGGGCGAAGAGATTTCAGAAATCAAGATATAGGAAAATCATGTCATCAAGTTTGATCTTATAAACAAACACTAGCCTCGTCATCACTCATGGATGTCTGTGATGTGTCCAGAGGAGTTTTACTGACAGGAAAGGAGGATTTCTACACCCTCGTCGTATCGAATGGGAAACTAGAAGAACTGCAGAAAATTGGAGGCCAAGGACAAAAAATTGGGATGTGTGCCATTACGTTGGTCGATGTACCACTTAGTGGAAACACCAGTTAAGGTCCTATGAAACACGAATAGCCTAATGCAGTCATCTATGATGTTGTTTGTTGGCCCTATAAAAATATAGGCAGAATTCAACCATAATTATGCTCGAGAATATGAATATTTAGGTTGCATGATAAAAGAGTCTATGACGGAAAGAGGAGATGCGACAGAAGTAGCCGGGAAAGAGAAGTTGCGATAGAAGTAGCTGTGAGAGAAGAGAACAAAAGTGACCGAAGAGAACAACCACAACGAAATGAACCATGAAAGAAAATGAATACATCGATTGAAAAGGACAGCTTGATGACCGTGGGTAAGAAGTCAATTAGAATAGAGCATGCTTTGGAAATAAAGCATCATTGTATTTATGGGATGATAGTTCCTACTGTTAGTATAACTGAATGTACAAAAATAGTAATGACATCCTATCGGCTAACAAAATAGTGTCGGTTGATTACGACATGTAAGAGCCTATAAAAGAGAGAACACAAGTTGTGTGTGGGTCTGTCTCTAGGTCTCTTTCAGCTTTTGTCTTAGAAGAGTTGTAGAATTGTAGAGTTTAAGAGTAGTAGAAAAGAGAGTCGATCCAAGCTTTGTGTGGATCAACAGTAGAGTGAAGGCGATGAAACTTTAGATATCTAAGACTAGAGAGCATGAGAGGAGAGAAGTCTGTATAGATTGTAGAGAAGATCTCGAACAAAATCTGCAAGCTGAGTGTGCAGATAAAAGGTGCAATATATTTCTCATGCCATATGAAGAGCGCCTTTGTGGTTTTCCCCAAAGTGGGTTTCCACGTTAAATGTTGTCTCGAAGTGTATTTGATGAATATGTCTATGTTGAATGAATGTATGTTGTAAATAAGTAGGTATGAATAGATTGTCTAGAATTTGTTTGTGAATGAGTTCTAAGACGTATGTGTCGCACTGTTGATAGATATATTCTATGCTAAAGCTTTGTATTAATGTTGCAATCCCTGTCGATGGACAATTAGAGTAATATCTTGAATGAATGCACCAAGAATAGGAAAGCATCCCTCGTCTTCGGTCGAGCAAGTTGGTAAGGTGTCGTGAGAGAGGAAATCCCCACACAACTACAGAAACTTGGTTCTAGAAGTTACCCATAAGAGATATCTCAGGTGATACAACATCTGCGTCGCAAGTATTTATGACTGAGCCTTGCTTTGCTAAGCTGATATCTTGGGATTTGTTGATGGACAACCGAGGGTTCAAACTTGGGTTGAAGGAAGAAACAAAAACATTGTTTGAAGAGTGCCATAGGTGAAATGACATGATATGCTTTTGTGGGTATTCCCCATCCTTCCCTTTGAATTTTGAGATGTTTGATGGGAGTATGGTAGGCATAGGGGGCACGGGGGATTCACCTTGTTGACCAATATATTACCACATTCATTCATAAATGGGATTTTAAATTGTGAATAATAAGGTCAATATATTGTAGGTATTAGTGGTTGGGAAGTAGGGTATGGGAGACTTATATGTGTAGGGGGATATAAAAAAGGGTTTCCGGTAAAAAATAGGGAATATATAGTAAAAATATGTTTTTTTTAATTAGAAAGATGTATTTGGAGGGAGTCTCAACAAAAGGATTTGGTAAGTATTTATTAATAAATAGTGAAATTAAGGGTATTATTTAATAATCCATAAACAAAGGTGCTATGGCCTGATTTCACTGAGTGAAAACCCCATGATAGGGGACTAGTTTGGGTCATGGTGGATCAAATCATTGGTCAGCTTTGACAAATCAGGGAGGTTGAGGCTAGCCATGAATGGAAATATTGTAGTAGTGGAAGACATGGAAGGACCAACAAGTATGTTGTTCATGTTCATAGTCGTGGGGCCCCCATGAAAAGGTCCCTTCTTGACTAGGGTCTCTTAAAACTAAGAGACCAAGGCCTTGGAAAAACTAAAAAATAGGCATGACTTGACTCAGAAATTGAGTTTTTGGACTCAAATAGCATTGTTCAAAGGAAACAATGTGAATCAAATCGCTTGAATTGGTGAAACAAGTGTGACCCACTAGTGAACTCCAAAAACAATTGTTGGAGCAGGGTCCCGCAGCTACAGAAGAAGCTGCTAGTTTTGGCGGAATGATAAGTTTTGGCGGAAAGAAGTTAAGGCATAGCTACGACGCCGTAGCACGTTTCCAGCTGGAGAGCAGAGCCGAAAACCGTGACTTTTTTAGATAGAAAAGTCAAGAAGGCAACGGTACCTGAGCGACTGAGAAGAGAGAGCTCAACCACTGCATTGAAGGCAGCGGCGAAAGACAGGAGGGCTCAGCGACCCTCATAAAGAAGAAGGAGCAACGAGGCTCAAGCATTGAAGACGAAGGACAGAAAAAAGAAGCAGTGCATAGTACCCATGGTCAGTGCCGGGAAGCATGGAAGACTGCAGAGAGCTGTGGTGTGACGAGAAGCAGCTACCTCAAGGACAGAGAGGACCGACTATCACTAATTAGGATTTGGGTTACTGTTGGGACAGGCCCACAGTGTTGTAAATGCAAGACCTTTGGGCTGCTTATAAAAGAATGTAATTTTGTATTGTAAAAGGTTAGCTAGTTGGTTGGGTAGACAGTTAGACAGTCGTGATTGAAATAGGCAGTAAGGATAAGTAGACTGTTGTAAAAGCCGAGCTCTGGTTCTGGTCTTAGCAGTAGCAATCTTACTGAAACCAGTAGCTGGCTTATAGAGCATGCATGTAATGATCCGCAGGGATCGACTGAGAGGGAAGAGTATATTGTAAGAGAACAATACAGAGAGAAGAGAGATTTAAGAGAGAAAATCTTGAGCTGCATATGCGGTGCAGCAGAACTGTGTTTTACCTTCCCCTTGAGCTATAATAGAAAACACAGTTCTGTGGACATAACTTCCATCCTGGAGGTGAACCACGTTAAAATCTGTGTTATGCTACTGGTTTATGTGTTATGTTTACTTATGCATTGCTCAGTTATTTTATGGACTTTGTTTGCAGTTTAATGAATGAATGTATTAATCAGTTCACCACAGCATAGAAGGATAATCATAGGTTAAAAGCCTTTGGCATGTTGTATGTGTTTCACTTATGCTTTGCGTAAACAGTTACTGGTTGCAGTATTGAATAGCTTTGTATGTTAAGTCTTGCACGTCGACATGAGCAACACTAAGTGCACTAAACCGCGGAGGTAGGATATCACAGAGAGGTGATACCGCACCGGCAGAGAAGCTGTGGTGCGCGATACCGCAGGTTGAGGACTTCGCGTTGGGCAGGAGCTGCGTGTCGCACGGTGCGTGGCGTCGCGGTAAGGCTGGAGATATCGCAAGTCATGGGAAGTGCGCATCATAGAGAAGGACCGCACGGCGGAGTAAAGGAACATCTCGCGGCTAGAAGAGCTGCGTGACGAAGGGCTCGTGCGACGTGAGCAGGAGGTCGCGCGACGTACAGACGCAGAGGGAGATCTTGCAGCCAGAAGAGCTGCGAGCCGCAAGTAGGATTACAACAGAACTTGTTCCAAGACGCTTGAGTCCTTGGCCAACCCATTAGAATCACTTCGGGTGAGACTTCAGGCCACTGTGCGGCCTGTCGCCGAAAGGGCCAGTGAGCTAGGGGTGTTGTTGGTTGATTATAGTAAACCCGGGTCTGCCCATGCAATCAACAAACAATAAAAATGAACAAAAAAGGGGTTGGTTCAAGAAACCCAAGGGATTTTTAGTCCAAAATTTATTCCAATAGCAATCATAGATAGGAAATAAATAAATATAAAATCAAGTAATCTAAGGTAAACAAAAAGCTCAAGCAAGGACTAAAACATGAAAAATCATAATTGGATAATGATACATATCATCCCCAGTATGATCGCCAAAAATGTTGCTAGTGTTTTACACGATCCCTTGCTAAAATGAACCTACTAGGGGTCGTGCAAACCTTAATAGAGTTTCAAAGTGGAATAGTAAAAACAAACAAAACATAAATAAAAATCTAACTAACGTGTCAACAAAACTAAACTAAATGACATGAAAGAAAATATAAACTAACATTTTTACGCATTCTCCATTAATAAACACACAAGAGACAATGTTTTACAAAAAATAAAGATTTCCTTTTTATAAAAAAAATGTAGGAGTCAGAATCACCTCTTAGTTGCAGTGGAAGGGGCCCTTGCAACCATCTGAGGGAGGGTCCGCTTGGTCTTCGTATAGTCCACAATACTCCAACCATGCATCATGAAAGTGATCTCCAACATGTGAAGTAGGAGCGGGGAAAATGATAGATTCTGGTAGAAATTTGACAGAGTGATAGGTTGGGCAGATTAAAGGATGTATAGAGTATGCGTGTGTAATGGATGATGGATCCTGGGGTTTTTTTATAGGCTCGACACAAGGATTTAGGATAAGGATGAGGATGGTTTTTCCATTTAGAATCCTCACCATGATTTGTGTCAAGCTAGTGTATGAGCTCTAGTTTCCTCTTATAGCATGAGAAAAGTAGTTAATAGACAAAATTCATGTTGGGAGTCAGGTTGCTTCTTTTTTTATTTTTTGTGCAACTTGGGTCACTATTTTTTATGGATTTAGTGTGGCTTGGGTCACTCATTCCCCAGGGAAATGTGCAAGTTGAGTTTTATGTGCCCTTTTTTATATTTGTTTTGATTTTTTGGCTTTTGTCAAGTCCAAGGGGTGGAAATGAGTGGAAATGAAGTGGCATGATGGTTTATGTGGGTGACAGGGTTGGTGACATGATTAGTGGACAAATTTTGGGTAAATAAAATTCACAATGCATATACTAATTTTGAGGGCTTTGATTTAATAAATGAGTAAAAAACCAAATTTCCACCGTGAATTTTGGCCAAAAAGTATTACCCGAGTCTTCATCAATTCACCTAGAAGGGACTTTACCATTGTTTTATTCTTCCCATTTGCTTAAATTCTCATGTATAATGGTGTCAACTATCTTCGAAAAGTGATTACTAACCATGATGGTTTTGTAATTTCTTATATCGTATCACTATCTTTGTGAATAAGTATCACTTTACCAACCTTTGAGTTGCTTGTGAAAAAATATTAATAGTTTTTGCAAGAAGAACAATATCTTCAATAAAAATAAGTCAACAATGAGCTCAAATATTCATGTTAAAAATATTGCTCAATTTTATCAATATACACACCATAATAGTGAAATTTGAAAAAAACACAATTAATATCTAATGATTGGTTATTACAATTTATTTTAAGTACTTTTTGTTGTAAAATATAACAACACTATGTAGGTAAGGAAGAATACCTATTTTTTATTTATTTATTAGAGTGAGATTATCATTTTTTTTAAATAATGATTAACACTTTACATTAACATTTTACATGTTAAAAAATGTTTACCTCATTTTTAATAAAATTGTGACTTAAGAAGCAACAAATACATATATTAAGAGCATGAGTGGGCCTAATAGTTAAAAGCATGTGTTTCCTCTTAGGAGGTCACAGGTTCAAATCCAGAGAGGGGTAGTGTATGTACACCTTTATAGACTTTAGCAGTTAAATCGTTGCGCAAAGAGGGATCCCTTGTCCCACAAACAAGGGGGTCTTATACACCAATTTGGTGTCTCGCTTGATGATGACCTTAAAAATAGATTATTATTATTATAAAATTAATACCTTGTAAATATATATTACATTAAAAAATAATGAATGTCAAAATATTTTTAAAAGCTTCGTTAATGGTTATCTTTATATGTTCTTATTATTTAAATCTTTTCGCTCAAAATGTTATCTTTGTAATGTTCTTATTATTTAAATCTTTTTTTCTAAAAGTTGATATTTTTTTAACATCATTTTTCTTCTTGTCAAACATCTTAGGTACGACACACTTGAAAATAGAAAAAAAATCTAAAAAAATATTAATCTTTTGCTCTGAAAGTTGATGCTTTTTTCTAACATAATTTATTGTCACTTCAAACATCTTACTATACAATCGAGCATTGAAGAAAAAATATCTCAAAAAATATTGATGTTTGAAGTTGGTTTAAAATTTCTTGTGAGCCATTTTGAATTCTGTTTTTTATTTAATTAAAAGGAAGCATATATATATATAGCATTGAAGAAAAATATCTCCAAAAATATTGATATTTAAAGCTGGTTTAAAATTTCTTGTGAGCCATTTTGAATTCTGTTTTTATTTAATTAAAAGGAAGAGTATATATAGAGAGAGGTTTGTTAAAATTATTAAAATGAGAGTTACCCTCTTATCAATTCAAGTTATAATGAGATTTAACATGAAAAATAAAAATATCATTGACGGCTGAATGTTCGCACTGACGGCTAATGAGACCTTCAGATGTCATGGCATGCACATGCATGATAAACATTGACATGGAAAATGTTCTAGTAGGATTGTCAATGTCTCTGGCCGGAAAGTTTCTACTGCACATGGAAGGCTTAAAGTACATCAAGCCCTGCATCAGACTTAATTAGTCTGTTGCGGGGTGCTTATGGCTTTCAGATTTAATTATTCTGTTGCGGGGTGCTTATGGCTTGTCCTCCCAATGCACAATTTTTTTTCGGAACTCGCAGTGATCATATGTGAAGGGTTGGTCTTAATTAAAATTAGAAAGGTATATATTCATGTCACATAAGTAATTTTTTTCTAGGACTTCCAAGGATCAAATTTGAAGGGTTGGCCTTAATTTTAATTAGAAAGATATATATTTATGTCACCTTTCTAGAATGAAAACTTATAAAAAATTTACACATATTAAATTAAATCCGCTCTTTAATAAAAATATTGTTAATTAAAATAATACATTTTTAATCAATTTATTTAACTAAAATTTGAAATCAATTTATTCAACTAACAAATTTTCGCTAAATAAAATAATGCATTTTCTATCAATTTCTTCAACTAAAAAAAAATTCAATCAATTTATTCAACTAAAAAAATTTAATAAAAACACACAACAATTACATGATATCACTTACATGGAACTGACACATAAACATTCAAGCACAGAATTCAACACATTGAAAAAATAGGAAAAAAATTAAATAAAATAAACATCTACCTTGAATCCATGGGTGGATAGAAATAAGCAGATAATCAGGAATACCATCAAAATGATTAACACCAAACGCACCACCATTGGATTCTCGTCAAGGTCGCAGTTAATTCATATCCTTTATAGTCATCATGAGGAGATTCACACATATAACAACGTGCTCTAGTCCTCATCCTCTCATGGAAAAAATAAAAGAGATTCCACAAAATGCACAAACAAAACCCTTTAAAATATGTCGCAACTCAAAATCCCACAAATAAAAAAACGCCTTGCCAAGATTTAAACTGGGCCATCCCGAAAAATCACAATATGAAAAGGGCGAGCAGAGAGATGATCACCCAAAACCCAAAGAAGATCTTCTGTGATGAGTCTTCCATGAACTCCGTCCTTAAAAGATGCTTCTACCTTGGAAAAAGATTAATGGTTTTTTACAACAAACTCTATAATACCTGTAACTTTCTTTGGTAAGAAAACCCTTATCCTATTCATCTAGAGAGGACACCTGAGGTTACAATTTTCATAAGCCAAATCTTATTTCTTAAAGATATACCTTTTCAAAAAAACACATGTTATTTTTTAAAGATATACCATTCAACATGTTATTATAGCAATCATATTGTTGTAAGTGAAGAAATTAAATAACAAAATGATGGAAACAGTTTATATTAAATAATTATTTTAATAAAGAAATTTCTTAATAGATAAATACAGAAATAACATTTCCATTCCCGTTTTCTTGAATATGCCTACATAAACAACAATGATCGATCCAACCAACATAGCCTCAATATTATAATATTGAATAGCTGAACATGCTTGAAATCAATTTAAATCCAATGTAAATGTATATGGCTTTAAATCTATTTGGCTTTTTACAGATTTTCAAAATTTCAAACTTGATTGATCCAAAATTATATATATATCAAAACAATCTACTCCAACTAGACTATATCCCAAACACAAGAATATTATGAGAGGATTTTGTGGAAATTAAGCCCAGTGATAGATTAATTTTATTCACAGCAATTATCAATTGTACATGCAAAATCACTCACAAAAGAGATTGAATATGGAGTTGAACACTAAACTGTATTAACTCAGTGTACAATAGCCAACCCTGTAACATAATAGGTTGCTGCATTAAATAATTACATAAGGGATTCAAATGCATGAGGAGGCAATTCGAATCTAGTCAAAAGCAGGCTTACTAAAATTAAGCAATTCCCCCATAGGTGCATAAAGTAGTTTCCAAATCAGTCATGGAGCTCACAAATTGGCAAAAGCACTTAGGAAAGCTAAAGAGTGATGGAATGACAACTCATACATGCTTTTCAGAGGAGAAAAGAGTGGAGGATGTGGAGGACAAAAAACTAGTTAACCTCACCTAGTCAAACTTTCCCAATTGCCTTAAAGCACTGAAAAAGCAGGTAATAAAGCAGAAAAAGAAGAAGGGCGCCTAGGAGGCCAGGAATAAAGCAGAATTGATTCCTTTAGGTTTCCCAAGCGCTATATGAGTCAAAATAGGCAAGTTTGACCACTATGGATAGGCAAATGACAACTTGCACAAGGTGGGACACATGAACTAGGCAAATAAGACAAAAATAATTAAATTAATGTCTCAGGTAGCTAACTATGGGTTGATTATTCTAACACCCCCCTTAAGCCTGACTTATGAGTAATATATCAAAAAATTATAGGGCCTAGCAACAAGGCTTAGTCACCCTTTACATACTGCATGTCCATACAACCAAGGAAAGAGTCAAAAACCACATGGGAAAATCCTCCCTTAAACATGGACTGTAAAACAAAATTTGGAAATCTTGTCTTCACTCATGCTTCACAGCATGATCAGCAATCCCCAGTAGTGATTTGAGATTGCTAAAGGTCTTCTCACAAAATGCTTTGGTGAAAANGAGCAATCTCAAGCCCCAAGAATTGGCTTAAGAGCCCCAAGTTTGTCATGGAGAAGGCTTGGTTCATTGCACCCTTCAAGGAAGCAATCTCATCCTTTGAGTTTCCTGTAATGAGAAGGTCATCAACATATAACACAATGATCATTAATGAACCATTAATTAACTTCAAATAGACATTTGGATCTGATTTGCACCGAACAAAATTCAATTATAGCAAGAAGCTATCAATCTTGGCATACCAAGCCCTGGGGGCTTGCTTTAGCCCATACAATGACTTTCTCAACCTGCACAGAAGAGATGGGTTAGTAGCAAATCCTTGAGGCTGCTGCATGTATATCTCTTCAGTGAGATCTCCATTCAGGAAGGCACACTTTACATCCATGGGTGATTCCATGAAGATGGGTAACACTTTTTGGCCAAATTTGGCGATGAAAACCTGATTTTTTACTCATGTGCTAGATAGAAGCCCTCAAAACGCATATATGCCATGTGAATTTTGACTTGCAGTAAGAAAACAAATTGTAGAATATTATGTTGGCTTCATAGTGATATTTAAAAAAAAATATTTCGATGTCATTTAATATGTGAATTTTTGCATTTAATGAACTGTGTGACCTTAAAAATTTGAAAAAGCTAATAAGTGGCTCGTGTCCATGTAGAGTAATTCAATCTTACATTAATAATTTAAAAAAAATAAATATATGAGCATGATCTACATAAAATGCAGTGTGATGTGCATATTTTTTTGTTAATTTTTTTCGCATTATACAATTATTTATTATTTTTCGAAAGTGACCACATTCGATTTCAGCATCGTTTTAAACACATATTTGTCCACGTAAAGGAATTTTTTCTATTTTTTTAAAAATTGAAAAACCAAAGATACCCTTTTGAAGAGGACACGTCGATATGTGATGTGTGCATTTTTAAGAATTTTTTGGCTGTGTAGTTTTAACTCTGCGGATTTTTCTTTGAGCTGCTTCGAAGTTGCAGTGTGGTTTTCTAAGTATAAGTTTTAGAAGTAATTAAAAAATAAATATCATATGAATGCCAATATGCGTGTATGATACGTCAATGGATAGAAGATTCGTTGGTGAATCTATCGGTATCAACTCCGCTCAGTTATGTGCTAGGAATGGCAAGGTTTACACCTCTGCAAGGCACAGTAAATTTTCCATTTGTTTGAATGAGGGCTAAGTCTGTTTTTTTAAGCCCTCGGCCGAGGTATGAACCTCGACCGAGGTATCTAAATACCTCGGTTGAGGTATTTAAATACCTCGACCGAGGGTTTGTAAATCCCGCAATACCTCGGTCGAGGTATTTAAATACCTCGGTCGAGGGCTTAATAAAACCTCGATCGAGGTATTAAGACCTCGGTCGAGGGCTTAACAAGCCCTCGACCGAGGTGCGTTTTTCTATTTTTGTCGAAATGCTCTTGCCAAAAAGTGTTACCCAGGTCCGTGGATTCACCCCCATGTGATGTACCTCCCATTGCTTTGAAGCTGCAATGGCTAAGGCTAGCCTGATGGAGTCCATCTTTGCCACTGGTGCAAAGGTCTCATTGTAATCTATGCCATGAACCTGTGAGGAGCCCTTGGCTACCAATCTGGCCTTGTACTTCAGAGGTGAACCATCAGCAGCAAATTTGGTCTTGTAGACTCACTTACACTGAACTAGCCTCCTCCCTGGAGGAAGTTCCACTAGCTCCCAAGTGTTGCTCTTCTGGAGTGAGCTGAACTCTTCCTTAATGGCTGCTTGCCATCTTGGATCTCCTGCTGCATCTTCATATGTTTGAGGATCTGATTCCACCATCAGATAGCATTTCTCAGCAAACATAGGATCCTTCATGCACAGACCACTCTCAAATTGAGATCTAGTCCTCCTTGGGTCATTGGGATCCCCTGTTAGCTCTCCTACTGTATGAAGTGTCTTAGCTGCCCATTTTGGCCTTGTAGGGTTGTTAGGATCTTCAATAAACTCATCACTATCAGACATATCAGAATCAGCATGTTCAACAATCTCTTCACTTACTTTCAGAGGTTCAGGTGGTGAAGAGGCTTCTCCAACTTCCACTGCTGCTAGGGGTTCTTCTTGAAACTGAACACACCTTTCAATGAAGGCTTTGTTTGTGCTCAAATTTATTAGCTTGTACCCTTTTGAATCTTTATAGTACCCAACAAATAGACACTCTTAGCTTTGGGGCTGCAAAGCCTTCCTCTTTTCTGTTGGAATTCTAGCCCAAGCCTTTGAGCCAAAAATCCTGAAATGGGTCACATCTGGCTTGTGCCTAATCCATGCTTGGAAGGGAGTCATACCATCAAGCTGTTTATGAGGCACCCTATTCTGGATATAGGCTGCACAATTTATAGCTTCGGCCCAGTACTTTGGTGGCAAATTTTTGGCCTCCATCATGCATGTTTCCATCTCCTTCAGTGATCTATTCTTCCTCTCAGCAACACCATTCTGTTGTGGTGTGTAAGGGATAGAATGCTGCATCTGCACAATAATTAATAAACTCAAAATTGACATACTCACCACCATTGTCAGATCTGAGGACCTTGAGTTTCCTCCCAGACTGGTTTTCAACCAAAGCCTTAAAGACTTTGAAGAGGCCAAAAACTTCAGACATGTGTTTCAGGAAGTAAACCCAGCAATACCTGGAAAAGTCATCTATGAAATTCAATGCATATTTGGCCTGACTCATGGACATATGAGGGGATGGGCCAGCAACATCACTATGGATCAACTCGAGGGGTGCAGAGGTTCTCTCATGACTAGCTCTCTCAAATTTATGCTCTGGGTGTTTTCCTAGGATACAACCTTGGCAGACTCCTTTGGAAAATTTTATCTTTGGTAACCCTATGACCATCTCTTTTTCACTAAGATCAGAAAGATACTTGTAATTTAGGTGGCCAAATATTTCATGCCAAATATTGCTTGCTTCATTAGCATGAATCAAAAGAGCAGAGGGGTTTGAGTAGGGTAGGAAGTGTGAGAACATGTATACCTTCTGAGCATGATTCGCAACTCCTTTTGCAATGAATTTACCACTTGAGATCTCTGTGATCTCAACTTCATCAGGGGAGAATATGACCTTCTTTGGAGACCTAGTGTGAGTCATCTGGTACACTAACAAGAGGTTGGAGGCAAGACTAGGAACATACAACACATTGCTGAACTGACCATGATCAAGATCAATCCTCCCTTTGCCCAAACTTTCAGTGAGAGAGTCATCTCCTAGTACTATAGGTGGTCCTTTCGACATGTCAAGTGAGGAGAATGCCTCCTTGGTTGAAACCATATGTCTTGAAGCTCCAGAATCAATGATGAAACTAGGTGAGCTTGATGTGCCAGCAACCAATGCATGAACTCTCTCTCTGTCATCTGAACTTGATTCTCCTTATCTCTTCTTTGAGCTGTCTGGAAGGGAGATGCCATTCTTCTCTAGGAGTTGGGTCAGCATGTCTATTTTCTTCTTCATACAAGAGATTTCAGTGTGATTTCCCTTATTGCAGTATGCACACTTGCTCATTTCTCCTTTATTCTTCTTCTTCTGGTAGTTCTTCTTGGAACCTTGTGGCTCCTCCGGAGACTTGTTCTTGTCTCTCTTTTGCTCAGGTGGCTTTTTAGCTTTCTTTTTGCTTTTTGAATCCACCTTCGAATCTCCAGCAACCAAAGCTTGGTCTTTGGATGGTTTTATGGTGCCCATCATCACCAGCTTGTCTTGTTCTTGTGTGAGAAATTCCATGAAATATGCAAGGCTAGGCATCTTCCAGGTTTGAGCTGCCAACTTTGTGGCATAGAAGGTTGAAACAAACACTGAATAGTCAGGGCCAAGCTTTGAGAGTATGGCCAAGACCAGCTGATCAACCTTCTTTTCGATCCCACATTGTTTTAGCTGCAAAACAAGTGCTTTGAACTTGGAGAAATAGAGTTGCAGGGATTCAAAGCTATTTGGACTCAGGGAGATCAGTTCATTTTCGATTTGATGTCCCCTCATCTCATCTGTCTTTCCAAAAAGATCAGTAAGCTTCTCCCATACTTCATTCGGTGATGTCAATCCATCAAGATGGAAAAGGAGGTTTCTAGAAATACTCAGACACAAGAGACCATAGGCCTCATCCCTCCTGTTGTGCCATTTTATCTTCTCTGCAGCTGCATTGGGCTCTGCTTCTGTTTCCATAGTCACCCTGTAGATGCCTTTCGCTCTCAACAGTATCTCCATCTTTGCTTTCCATTCAAAGAAGTTGAAGGGAGTCAAGATGATCTTCTGAGATTGATCCATAGCTAAGAAATTGTCCCAGCTGTCAGTAGAAGGCTCCCAGTCATTGATGTCGAACCTGCAAAACAAATTTGAAGGAGAGAAATCAATCTACAATGGCTCTGATACCATGTGGAAATTAAGCCCAGTGATAGATTAATTTTACTCACAACAATTATCAATTGTACATGCAAAATCACTCACAAAAGAGACTGAATATGGAGCTGAACACTAAACTGTATTAACTCAGTGTACAATAGCCAACCCTGTAACATAATAGGTTGCTGCATTAAATAATTACATAAGGGATTCAAATGCATGAGGAGGCAATTCGAATCTAGTCAAAAGCAGGCTTACCAAAATTAAGCAACTCCCCCATATGTGCATAAAGTAGTTTCCAAATTAGTCATGGAGCTCACGAATTGGCAAAATCACTTAGGCAAGCTAAAGAGTGATGGAATGACAACTCATACATGCTTTTCAGACGAGAAAAGAGTGGAGGATGTGGAGGACAAAAAACTAGTTAACCTCACCTAGTCAAACTTTCCCAATTGCCTTAAAGAACTAAAAAAGCAGGCAATAAAGTAGAAAAAGCAGAAGGGCGCCTAGGAGGCCAGGAATAAAGCATAATTGATTCCTTTAGGTTTCCCAAGCGCTACATGAGTCAAAATAGGCAAGTTTGACCACTATGGATAGGCAAATGACAATTTGCACAAGGTGGGACACATGAACTAGGCAAATAAGACAAAAATAATTAAATTAATGTCTAAGGTAGCTAACAATGGGTTGATTATTCTAACAGATTTTTATTGCAAAAGATTATGTTAATTTTCGAAGTTGGAGACACAAATGAATGTATACCTTTACCATTCAGTTGACATTCATATTAGGCCTTGCTTCAAAGGAATAAATCTATGTAGTGTTTATACACATGAATGTGGTTTTGTAGAAGACAGGTTGGAAGCCAACTCCACGACTTTGCAGTTAAACTATAAACAATCACTTCCATCTTTTCACGGCATCTAAAGCATAGACAATTCCATGCACCTACAAACTCAAACAACTTTACACCCTCACACATTCTCCTTATATCCTCACACATCAATGGAGGCACCCTTGCAATATCCGACCACGATACTATTTTCAAGAAATAGATCGATTTTAGGCTCCAAGTATCCATGATTACAATTTCTCCAATATATACTAAAAAGTAAAACATGGTAGGCAAACATATATTGATTTGTCATATCATTTTTCGGGTATAATGATATCATTTGTCAAGGCAGATTTCTTGCTCAGAAGAGTTCCAACCATGCAAGAGTTTCTATCGGGAAAAGTTATTGTCGGTAAAAGTTCTAGTCATGACACAGTTCTTATCAAGAAAGTTCTAATCAAGGTAGAGTTCTCGTTAGGGAAAAGTTCCAGTTAGGGAAAAGTTCCAGTTAATGTAGAGTTCCTATAGGGAAAAGTTCCTATTAGGAAAATTTCTAGTTAGGGCAAATTTCATATCGCCGAGTTCTAATCAGGGAAAAATTCTTGTCGAGGAAAAGTTCCAACCGAGGAAGAGACCTGTTCAGAAAAGTTCCTTTCCAAGCAGAGTTCCTAATTCCTACCAAGAAAAGTTCCAGTCACATAATATTTCGTGACAGAGTTCATAGGCCATAGTTCTAGTCAGGGCATACTTCATGCTGGGAAGAGTTCCTGTATGGGCAAAGTTCCAAGCAAGGAAGAGTTCCTATAGGGAAAGGTTCCTGTCAAAAAGAGTTCCTTCCCGATAGGAACTCTTCCTCAAATGGAACTCTTCCCCAAACTCTTCCCTAACTAGAACTTTTTCCAAAAAGAACTCTGCCCGGTATGAACTCTAGCCTGACTGGAATTTTTCTCGGCATGATTTAACCCACTGAAACTTTGAATCTGTCATTAAAGCTACATTAACTTCACACATACAAGAAATATCATGAGGCTTTATTCAGGTGTTATTTGTTCTCTACTCTCGTCTTATGGTGGTTCAATACTTTTCCTCTAATGCATTTGGGATTTTGTTGATGTTATTGCCATAATCCGAAGAACGCAAGTGTTTTCCTCTAGTGGTTTGGTGTTTTGATGTTTTTTTCTCTAGAGAATTTCTGTTAGTAGTTAATTTTGGGCAATTGTTGGTAACTTTGATTGGTTTTAGGCCTCTCCTTGTTAACCTCTTGCAAAGGAGAGGTTGTGATTTGGTGTGGTTTGGGGTCTAGCGCTTTGTATCTACATTCAAGATGAAAGTGGAGGATGTGGCTATGACTGAGTTAATGGAATTGGTTGAGAGTCTGTGGGGAAATCCACCCTACACAAGATGAATTCTTAACTGGACGGTTTCTTGTCTTTTATCTGTGAGGTAACCGCCCATGTTTCTTTGTTAGATCATCAGTTTGATGATTTGGAGGATCAAGTTCGTGTTAAGGGTTCAAGTTATATGGAAAAACCGGCCATCATTGTTAAATTACACTATGAAATTATGGTTGTTAGTCAATCTAGGCATACCCGAAATCTTGGCCTCCAAGACTGTGGATGAGGAATATGTTCATAAGCTAGTCATTGCTATTGTTGAAATTTAGAGTTCCCCCAGACAATCCAAGGATAATACATATGTCTAACATGGAAAATGGTAACATCCCTAAAAATTCATAATATTTTTTATTTTCTTATTTACCATATGCAACTTCTAGAAATTCCAAGAGACGTTATATTTCACTTACCCCCTTTGTTGTGATGATAATGACTTTATTATAATCTACAAGATTTATGTGCCTATGTTAGTGTTTATCATTGCATGCTTCTTTTTACGACCTTTTTTTGATATTTCGTCATACATTTTGATTGATACTATTTTGTGGCAAAAACTGCTTTTAGAACTTTGTTGGTTGCAATGTTGTAAAACTGTTTTCTTTCTTTTAGTTTTTGTCCTACCTATGAGCTGTGAAAGGGAAGGGTTACAGTCTTACCTATCCTTTAAGGGTGGCACATGAACCTTCGTCTCGCTTGTGCAGGTGAACAAGATCACACTCTCAGTTTTACTCAGGATAAAATCCTAAGTCCAAAGTATTTCAAATCCTATGCAGGTAAGGTGGGACACCAAGGTTTGACAACCAAATCTAAACAAATCCAAAACTAGAACACCCTACCAAACTATAGACTATGTTATAAATCAAAATTCGAGTTACAAGTTATAAAGCACTATACAAAAGTGAAAAAAGGGCTCTCGAATGCAAAGGATGCTGTCTGGGAAAAGTTGACATGACAGTTATTTAAGGTACGGGATGCATATTGAATGCTCCCCAAGGCAATCCATGTGGGTTCCTTTACTCCCCTAACTGGCAATCAGAAAGTTTAAGCAAAATCCTAAGGGTTTACTGTTTATTCGAAAACTGTGGAACTTGTCTGTGAGGATTTGTTCTTTTATTTTTTGCTCTGTGAAACTCTGTTGGTTTATTTGCTTGCTCAGCTATGTAGTTTCGAGGGTGCTTCTGGAGGGAAGGAGTCGAGTTTCTCTTTCTCCTTACTTGTACATTCGTGAGACCCTGTCGGCGGTGTTGGTGTCATTGGGTGGAAAGAAGAGCTTACAAAACCAGGTAAAATCCTTTTCCTAAACTCGTGATGAACAAAAATTCTCAAGCCATAGTTTGTTTTCATCAAAACCAGTGATAATTTTAGGGGCGAATTTTAGCCTAGTGGGCTAATTTTCCATGGTTTTTTCCCAAAAAAGATTCGTAATTTTGCATTTTTTGAAGCCCTGTTTCGCCCAATTTTGATGGGGTAAAATTTTTTCACCCTAAAAATCGCCAAATTATTATATAAACGATATAAAATCATTGGAAATTAAAATATTTTTTGAAAAATATCGCCAATCATTTTATAGTTGGCGTTTTAAGAATTGGTAACATTCACCAACATTTATACACTTTTAAATAAGTATGGTTCCTTAAAATCATCCCTGATTAAAACAATTGTTTAACCTCCAAGTTTGTATGTGCAAGAGGGGTCTAGATGCACACTTTGCAGCTACAAGTTCTCAGTTGGATGCTTTGTTAATCAAACCTTACAGCCAGGTAAGACTTGTTCCTAGCTCTTCGTGGCTCTGTCGTTGAACCTCCATGAACATGTTATGCATTTGTTGAAAGCGTTGGGGTTTCATCTATGCGCCTATTCATTTATGTGGAAGTGATAATGTTACTTTGGTAGTCGTGGGGCTTTGGTTTACACTTTTCAAAGAAGTAAAGACATTCGCTAAATCGATACCTAGGCCAACACTAGCTTTTAGACAATAAAAATGATTCGGAGAAAGGAAAAGGATTGTAACATCACCACCTAAAACCAGAGTCCCTTGGCACGCCCTGTCGAAGAATCCCCATGGATCTTGTTCATTAATATTTGGTTCTTTTAACTAACAAACTTCCCCTTAACACTTTATCTTGTGTCCATTTTTGTATATTACAATAATTTTGGACATTGCAATTGAATAAGTTCAATCATTGTCATCAAAAATTTCTATGTTTCTTAACTAGTTATAGGCTCTATATAGCAAAACGAGGTAAAGTTAAATGGGACAATGTACTTGTATCCTTTCTCTAGGCTTCACAATAATCCAATATAGATTCATTTTCCCAAATACCTACATAGTGAGTTCATATCTTAAAACATCACACCAAACTAGTTTCACATATGAGCATGACACTAGAAGTGATAAACTAATTCTTATTGGCATTTGCACAAAGAGCATATGTTTGGTGTTGCCATGACCTCTAACAATATATCAACCTTAATATATACAGTAAACCTAAGACTGAAGGAGTGGTGCAACTATACTTATGGTGGTGGGCCATAGGTCTTGGAATCCATTTTAGAGAGTCTAGGCTACCCTTGATTCTCAATGTAGAATAACAGAGAGCTAACTCAAATTTAAAAAAAAACAATATACTATAAAACCTACATGTCTACATTTAGAAAACACACAATTCTCTAGTTATTACATTGTTTTGTTATCATGCATTTGTTCAAAAATGATCAACATATTTTGCATATTTATTTTTAATGTGAAAAATATTTGGATATTTATACTTATAGAGTATTGATACTTTATATGTGGATGGTTATGTTTTTAAAGTTTATTCCATTAATATAAAAAGGAGTTACATTATGATATTATAAAAAAAATGTTTATGTTTCATTTGCGACCCACAAAACAAACTACAGAGGACCCTTACTAGCCAAGACCATTGCATCTAAATCATGTATAGTTTCAAAATCCCCCCAATCGAGAACCCATATGAAGTGCAGAGAAAATATTGGTCTTTGAGAATAAAAAATAGAGCTCTCATGGAGATGTTGTAGGTTGGTGACTAAAAAATACTAGATCAGAGTTCTTATTAAGCAGAGTTCTAATAGGAGCAGAGATCCAATGAAGGCATAGTTCCTACCGAGCAAAGTTTTTTCCAAGAAGAGAGTTCTAGTCGAGGGTAGAGTTCCAGCGGGGCAGAGTTTCAGTCGAGGCAGGGTTCCAACCGAGGTAGAGTTCCAGCCGAGGCAAAGTTCCAATCGGGGCAGAGTTCCAACTGGGCCGCAGTTCCAGTTAGGGCAGAGTTCCAACAAGGGAAGAGTTCCAACAAGGGCAGGGTTCCAACAAGGGCAGGGTTCCTATGAGGTAATATTTCCTTCTGATAAATTTCATGCATTGTTGAACGTACTTCCTATAGAGTTATTCAGCTAGCAAATATTTATATACTTGGATTCTTCACAGTTCTATGTTAGTAATGTTGGATGGGAATATCGATGGTTTGGTTAGAGCATATACTTGGCCATGGATAGAGTGCAAGCATAGTGCACTTATCTAGGAGGTTTTTACCCTAAGTTGCAGGTTGAATAATCATCGGGTGCATAAAGTGGGGGAACTGGTCCCTTGATTATGAGGTACATGTTGCCACACAAGCTAGCACTCCTAAAGCACAACATTTTCACTAGGGTTTAGTTGAGATAAGCTTTTAGAAGTGTTCCCACTAGGATGTAAGCAACATCTTCTCTTTGCTTTAGATATGATTGTGTCCAAGCACTAATGACGAGGTGAAGTTCCATCTGGGGAAAAGTTCCAATCGGGGCAGATTTCAAACCGGGGCACAATTCCAGCCATGGAAGAGTTTCAATCGGGGCAGGATTCCAGTCAGGGCAGAGTTCCTTCCGATAAATTTCATGCATTGTCGATTTTGTACTTCTTATGGAGTTATTGAGCTAGCAGATACTTAGATATTTGGATTTTGAAGGAAGAGTTCCATCAAGGGGAAAGGTTCCAGTTGGGGCAGAGTTCTAGTCGGGACAGAGTTCTAGTTAGGGCAGAGTTCCAGTCGGGGAGGAGTTCTAGTCGGGGAGGAGTTCCAGCCGAGGCTAGTTCCAACCAGGGCAGAGTTCCAACCGAGGCACAATTTCAGCTAGGGAAGAGTTCCAATAAGGGAAAAGTTCCAACAAAGGCAGGGTTCCAACAAGGGAAGGGTTCCTGTGAGGTAAGATTTCCTTCTAATAAAGTTCATGCATTTTCCAACGTACTTCATAGAGAGTTACTGAGCTAGCAGATATTTAGATATTTGGAATCTTCACAGTTTTGCATTAGATGGGAAAAGTTCCAACCAATGCAGAGTTCCAATCGAGGCTCAGTTCCAGCTAAGGCAGAGTTCCAGCCAGGGCATAGTTCCAACCGAGGCAGAGTTCCAGTCAAGGGAAAAGTTTCAGCTGGGGTAGAGTTCCATCCAAGGGGAGATTTCCAGCCGAGGGCATAGTTCTAGCTGGGGCATGCATGTCGGGGCAGAGTTCTAGCTAAGGTAGAGCCCATAAAAACTAGTTTAGTAATTTTTGAAGAAACTAATTAAACTAGTTTTTAGTTACATTAGCTTTTTTTAGGAGTTATATTCAAGTGCATTGAAATTAATTAAAAGTACTATTTTTATTTAATGAAGTAATTATAAGTATTCAATCTATTGTTATGTTTGATGAGTTAGAATATGGGTGTAACAAGGGAGTTCTTTTCAAAATAAAATAACTGTTAATTTTATTAATAAATTGTTTGTATATAATTTGTTTATAGTGTTTATCATTTGTGTATGGAATTGAAAACATTTAAAATTGATTAAAATAAGAAGATCAAATTGAAATTCTCTTTTTAATATAGATACTTTATGCATTCCTCATTACACCAACTATATGTTTAAAATAAATAAACTTTAACCACTAAATTACTTGATATATATAGTTTATTCAATTTATATATTTGTAACATTTTCTAAGCTTATATATTTAAAATTCTCTAAGTTCAATTTCAATATCTATATTAAAACTTTTCTTGAATGTATAATAAGTTTTACAAATGTTTTTGTTAAGTGTCTTGATATTACAATATTTTTCAAAATTTATAAAATTTAAAAGTTTTTTCTTTCTTTTATATTTTAAAGTTTAAAAACTTTTATTTTTTAATTAAAAATTTATACTTAAATTCAAATATAATTAATTTATCTCAATTTTTTCAATATGTTAATTATTTTATATAATTTTAAATTTATTAAATTTTGTTGGGATATTTAGACACTTAGGAGTTAGTTCAGATCAACTTATGTAATATATCCGTTAGGTAAAGTGTGTTTCTTTAGCATGCATTAGTATGCATTTGTAAATATTCTAATCCGACGATCACGATATGCTCTAGACATAAAGTGATCCGACGGTTCAACTTCTCTTAGATCATACCTACCATTGATTCATGGCTTAACACCCAATTGGTCCATGATATCTATTTAAAGAGAATGGAGGGTCCTTGACTAGTTGATCGATTATGAGAAGTTCATATGTAACTTTCTTTCTTTTACATAATAAATTGCTCCAAGTAGCTATTTGGCTGGGGCAGTGGACTGTTTCCCTCTCGAGGGTTTTAACCACGTGATAAACATCGGTGTGTTGATCTATGATCTATTTGTGTGAAACAGTTGCTCAAGGTGTTCGGTCTTTTGGGAGTACCTTGTGTACCCGAACATGGTATCAAAGCGTTTATGAAGAGCCGCTTTCGATTTTGACCAAGATCTGGAATGGGTGTTGCCGAAAATTTGAAAGGGTTTCTGGTTCTGAATTTTCTATGCATTTGTGGCCTGTGGAAGCTGTTCCATTGCATCTGGAGCGTCGTTTCCATTGGGAAATAGTTTTCGTTTCATCGATAACTATTTTTGTTTGTTCCATAAACACCGATTTCGGCAAATCTGAAGGTATAATGTTACAGTGACGGATTTGTTTCAACATTTTCTATGATCAAGCATAACTTCATCATCCAGAATCAGTTTTCAGCGTCATTTTTTTTAAAACCACATATTTTTTCGAGCTCTTTTCATCCAGACAATTAGTTTCTATTCTTTCAGCCATTAATTTACAGTATGGCCACCCCTTGTGATATTATACTTGCAAGTTCCAACTATTTCTCATGGAACTCTCGTATGGAGGATGTTCTGCGAAGTAGGGAAATTTTCAAGATAACCTCAGGGAAAGAAATAGAACCCACTTATGATGATAAGAAAATTAAATGGGCAAATAGATGTGATGAAGCTCGTGGATTGATAGGGATGTCAATCTCTACTGATTTGCGATAGCACATATCTGGAATTAATGAACTTGATCAAGCTTGGGAAAAGTTGGAATCTGTGTTTGGTAAACACAATGAAATTCGGGGTCATCAACTTGAGAATGAGTTGATTTCCTTGAATCAAAATGATTTTTCATGCATTCAAGACTATTTATCTAAGTATAAAACTCTTAAACTCTTATGTGCAGAATGCAAGATTAAGAAAGAATACAAACAATGTATTTATCATAGTCTTTCCAAACTTGGACCTGCATATTCTGTTTTTGTATCTACATTGTACTCCATGAAAGAATCATTGACTACATCTAGCTATCAAGATCCTAGTCTTGAATCCTTTTGTGATTCCTTAATTAGAGAGCAAGATAAGTTCATTCATCTTTGAATAATTAACAATGCAGATACATCTGGGAAAGCCTTATTGTCCCAATAGAAAGAAAAGTCCAAGCCTCCCAAGAAACAGAATTTTCACAATAATAAGCCAAACAGCAAGGGTCCCAAACCCTCTCAGTCTGCTCCTTCTTTAAAAAATGACAAAGGATCCAAGCCAAAAGGAAAGAAGACTGAGCGTCATTGCAATTTTTGTGGGAAAGATGATCATGACAAATCTAAGTGTTTCAAGAAGATGGTAGCCTTAGAAGCAGCAATGAAAAAGAACCACATCAGCCTAGATTCGTCTTCAAAATATACCTATCATGGACATGCACTTTGTGCTTCTAGTTACTATTATACTGCATCTTCCTCTTCTACTTCAATTGAATGGCCCACTGATTCTAGAGCATCTTATCATATGGCTAAGGATCAAGCCATATTTTCTACTATGCATGAATGTAACATCAAGCAAATATTTGTTGGTGATGATAGATCTCTAAGTGTTGTAGGATCAAGCAAATATTTGTGCATAGTGACTTGTGTGGCCCTCTTCCATCTGCATCCTTTTCTATTTTCAAATATTTATTAACTTTAATTGATGACTACTCCAGACGCACTTGGGTTTACTTCCTAAAACTTAAGAGTGAAGTATTTAACATGTTCTTGGCCTACAAGGCCCTTGTTGAAAAACAATCTGGTCATCAAATTATTAAGTTGAGATCTGACAATGGAGGAGATTATGTTAACAACAAGTTCACTACTTTCTGCACTAAACAAGGAATCCAACAACAACACACTGTTCCATATACACCACAACAAAATGGTGTAGCTGAACTGAAGAATTGCACTTTAAAACAAATTGCTAATTGTATGATCCAATCTAAGGGACTAAGTCTTCAATACTGGGCTGAGGCCATAAATTGTGCAAATTACATAGTTAATCGCACACCCACTAAAGTTTTACAAGGTATAACATCGGAAGAAGCATGGAGTAAAATTAAACTAGATGTAAGTCAATTTCGTGTGTTTAGTTGTGAAGCATGGGCTCACATTCCGAATGAAAAACAGAAAGCATTGCAGCCTAAAAGTGAAAAATGCATATTTGTTGGATATTCAGAAGATGTAAAAGATTATAGACTTCTTCAGCCACATTCTCATGATATAATCATTAGAAGAGATGTTAATTTTGATGAAAATCTCTTGGCCTGTGAGCCTAACTTCGCGGGTGTGCCATCTTTGGCCTGGGAGCCTAATTCAACGATTGTGCCAACTTCCTTGACAGGTTTCCAACTCCAGTTTCTAATGATGACAGTGAGGATGAAAATCCACCTCCACGTGCTCATGTTCCCCCAATTGCACTAGCACCAATGCTTCCTCGATGGGTCTGTTCAACATGTGAAGCAACTAGTGATCTTGTCAATGATCCTAGAGATCAACGTCGAACGCGTTCTCAGTTTCAACGAGCCTCTTCTCTTTTGGCTCAAGTTTTTGAGAATCATGATCCAGAAACTTTTGCAGAAGCTTTAGGAAATCTAGATTGGGATGCAGCTATGGATGAAGAATATCATTCCTTAATGGCGAACGATACTTGGGATCTTGTTCCTCTTCCAAAAGGAAGAAAACTTGTCACATAACTAAGTGTGCATCAGATGGAAGTGTTGACAGACTTAAGGCAAGGTTAGTTTCAAAGGTTTTTCCCAAGTTGAAGGGATTGACTACAATGAAACCTTTGCTCATGTCGCAAAAATGAATTCCACCCCCCTTGTTTTTTCCCTTACATCCTTACATAGTTGGGAAGTCCATCAAATGGATGTAAAGTATACCTTTTTACATGGTGATTTACAGGAGGAAATGTACATGGAACAACCTCCTGGATATGTTCAGGATAACTCTAGCCTTGTCTGTCTCCTTAAGAAAGCTCCTAGAGCTTGGTGTGCCAAAATGGATAGCTTTCTCCTTGACACTGGTTTTTCTAGATGCCATTCTGACCCTAATGTCTATACCAGGAAAGTAGGAAATCATCTTATCATACTTGTTCTTTATGTTGATGATCTTATCCTTAATGGTAGTGACCCTACACTTATAACCCATGTGAAATCCAGTCTTAAGCAAAATTTTGAAATGTCAGACTTAGGAAATTTGCATTATTTTCTTGGTCTCCAAGTCTTACAAACCAAAGAAGGAATCTTTCTTTCCTAGTCTGAGTATGCTTGTGACCTTCTTCGTCGCTTCCACGTGGAAGATTGTAAACCAGCCCCTTCTCCCTTCTAGCCTGGAGTCAAACTTTCTGCCAGTTGTACTTCCCCTGAAGTAGATTCCACTTTGTATCGTCAGCTTGTTGGTAGTATTTTATACTTGACTCATTCTCGTCCCGACCTTTCCTTTGTCATTGGTCGTGTTGTCTGTTATATGCAAACTCCTCATGAAAGTCACTGGAAAGCAGCAAAAAGAATACTTCGATACATTCGAGGTACAATTCAGTTGGGATTCATTACAGTACAGGGGGGAAACCTTTGTTGGTTGGTTTCACTTATTTAGATTGGGACGACGATCCTGATGATTGAAAGTCTACTGCAAGTTATGTTTTCAGTCTAGGATCTGGACTTGTCACTTGGACTTGTAAGAAACAACAAGCTCTTGGTCTTTCTTCAGTAGAAGCAAATATCGAACCACAGTTAATGCCATTCAAGAAGCTTTATTGCTTCGACAAATCCTTTCAGATTTTGGCTTTGAGCAGCAGCAGCCTACTCCACTTTGGTGCGACAATCAAAGTGCCATCAAGCTTGCCAAAGATCCAGTTCTACATCAACATAGCAAATGCATTGAGCTACACATGCACTTCATTAGAAATCTTATTCATGATCGTGTTCTTGAAATGCTCTATTGCCCTATAGATGAGGGTGTGTGCAAGAAGTTGAGGGTCTCTTTTGGCGCGTTAGATGCAATACAAAACTGAAAAAACAGACATCCATCAACTTGCATGGATATTTTGAGACACTTACACAATGAATATTGCGATCAGTAAAAAACAAAAAATGTAGGAAATTGAATGACCTTTCCAAATATATATTTTTTTTCTATTGAAAATGTTGTTAACTGTCTAAAGTTAGATAAATTTTAATGGGCACTTTTTATTTTTGTGACAAATTATAAGGTATATGTTTTTGTGGGTGCAGCGTCTGAGTGTCTAAATGATGGAATAAACTTACGAAAACCGGTATACATATAGAGAACATATAGTACTAGTGCACGACTATTTTTCCAATAATAAAAATAATATTTTTAATTTTTTTTTTAATTATCTAAGAGATCAAACCTTGAAAACGGTACATCATTTGTGGGTGCAGCGTTTGAATCTCTTAATGCAATTATTTGGAAATGGGTTTTTTATAACATGTAGATATTGGTGTTCTTTAGTGCACCATACATTTTTTTTTTAAATGGTTGAGAAATGAAAGAGATATGGACGAAACACTACCAGTGTGTTTTTTGAGTTGAGGAGTGATGACAGAAGATAAATAAGAAAAAAATAGAAAAAATTATGTATTCTTGTTAAAATTTACATATTTAGAATCTGCAAAAAAAAACCATATCTGTTTCTAAAATCTCATAAAAAATGGAGGTGTACAGCATAATCAGACGAACCGCTAAACACGAGCATATTGAAAATTTGGATATAATGTTGAATTAGCCATGGTTGATTATACTCCAAGGCACATGCATGTTGAATCCGAAGCAAAGTACAATGCAGACACATAGACATAGGAATTCCTCGAAAGCATGGGTGGAGGCTCGGCCTTATCATTTGGACAGAATAAATTTTTGAATTTAAACAATACGCGAGCGCAATTTAACTGAATAGAACGCGTGCGCGTTATATAAAAAAACGCGTGCGCGTTATATACAAACAAAACGCGTGCACGTTATGTGAATTACAATTTCTTCAATAATAATAATAATAAATGAATTATTAAATAATATATGTATATATAATCTCACCTACCCTTAGGGTTAAAAAACATCCATCGCATAATAAGTTGTCCTGGTGAAAAACATGCATTACATAATAAGGCCCCCGCCTTGATTTTGTTATTAACTTTGTTCGGTTTTATAAGTTATTAGTTTAAATATTTTTTAAATTTTCTTTAAAAAAATTTATTAATTAGTCTTTTAATTATATAAAATATATTAACATTAATTGTAATAAATTAAATTAATAATAAAATATCAAAGATATTCATAAAATTTATATATTTTAACATATAATTGCTTATAAATTAAATAATAAAAATGATAATTCAAAATTAGGAAAATTAGGATGTAACGCTAATAAATTAACTACTAAAAAACAATAATTCAAAATTAAAATGTTATTGCAAATAAATCAACCAATAAAAAATAATAATGTAAGATTAAGATGTTATTTTAAAATAAGTTTTTGGTTTAAAATATCATCTATTATAATCATTTAAATTTTTTAAGGAAGTTTTAGGAAATCTAAGACAACAACTTTGCAAACTTGATATTATATTATTAGTTAAAAAATTATATGTATTTTAAAATTATATATTAAAATTTTACAAAATTGTAAAATAAAATTGGTTTATAAAAGTAAATAATAACATTTTGTTGAATATAGAGATTCAAGCTTAAAGGAAGAAATTTTCCACAACTCAACAAGGTTCAATTCCAATGAGGGGTGAATATAGAGCCATGGGGCACCTTGAGGTAGTGATGATCTGGTGACTCATGGAGACATGAGTGGATCCATGTCCTCCTCCTTAGGGCTGAGCAAGTTGGGGGAAGACACCCAAAATCCAACCACTTAAGATTGGTATTGGGGTGGTATTGGGGTTGGTGTAGCTTAAATACCTATAATCATGATTTCTTAGACCAAAAGCCACTCTCACAAATAAAAAAATTATAGAAACCAAAAAAATATGGGTGTGTGCAAGAAGTTGAGGGTCTCTTTTGGTGCGTTAGATGCAATACAAAACTGAAAAAATAGACATCCATCAACTTGCATGGATATTTTGAGACACTTACACAATGAATCTTGCGATCAGTGAAAAACAAAAAATGTAGGAAATTGAATGACCTTTCCAAATATATATTTTTTTTCTATTGAAAATGTTGTTAACTATTTAAAGTTAGATAAATTTTAACAGGCACTTTTTATTTTTGTGACAAATTATAAGGTATATGTTTTTGTGGGTGCAGCGTCTGAGTGTCTAAATGATGGAATAAACTTACGAAAACCGGTATACATATAGAGAACATATAGGACTAGTGCACGACTATTTTTCCAATAATAAAAATAATAGTTTTAATTTTTTTTTTAATTATCTAAGAGATCAAGCCTCGAAAATGGTACATCATTTATGGGTGCAGCGTTTGAATGTCTTAATGCAATTATTTGGAAATTGTTTTTTTATAACATGTAGAGATTGGTGTTCTTTAGTGCACCATTCAATTTTTTTTTTAAATGGTTGAGAAACGAAAGAGATATGGACGAAACACTACCAGTGTGTTTTTTGAGTTGAGGAGTGATGACAGAAGATAAATAAGAAAAAAATAGAAAAAATTATGTATTCTTGTTAAAATTTACATATTTAGAATCTGCAAAAAAAACCATATCTGTTTCTAAAATCTCATAAAAAATGGAGGTGTGCAGCATAATCAGACGAACCGCTAAACACGAGCATATTGAAAATTTGGATATAATGTTGAATTAGCCATGGTTGATCATACTCTAAGGCACAAGCATGTTGAATCCGAAGTAAAGTATAATGCAGACACATAGGCATAGGAATTCCACGAAAGCATGGGTGGAGGCTCGGCCTTATCATTTGAAGGGAATAAATTTTTGAATTTAAACAATACGCGAGCGCAATTTAACTAAACAGAACGCGTGCGCGTTATATAAAAAAACACGTGCGCGTTATATAGAAACAAAATGCGTGCGCGTTATTTGCAGACAAATCGCGTCCACGTTTTGTAAAACCAAAAATAACGTTCATCATCATCTTCAACTTCATCATCATCATCATCATCATCACCATTAACATGATCATCATCATCACCATCAACATCATGAACATCATCATCACCTTCCTCATCATCTTCATCATCATCACCATTACATCATCATCATCATCATCAACACGATCCTCATCTTCATTATCTTCATATTCATCATCATCATCATCATCATCATCACCTTCCTCATCATCATCCTCATCCTCATCGTCATCTTCAGCTTCATCATCACCATCATCATCATCATCATCATCATCATCAACATGATCATCATCATCACCATCAACATCATGAACATCATCATCACCATCGTCGTCATCATCATCATGAACATCATCATCATCACCATCGTTGTCATCATCATCATCCTCCTCCTCCTCATCATCATCACCTTCCTCATCATCAACATCATCATCACCATCATCACCATCATCATCATCATCAACATCGCCAAGATCATCATTATCATCTTCATCATGTTCATCTTCATCATCATCATCCTCATCATCATCATCATCATCATCATCATGAACATCATCATCATCATCATTATCACCATCATCAACATGATCATCATCATCACCATCAACACCATGAACATCATCATCATCATCATCATCACCATCAACATCATGAACATCATCATCATCATCCTCATCATCATCATCACCTTCATCATCATCATTCATCATCATTCATCATCACCATCATCCTCATCATCATCATCATCATCATGAACATCATCATCATCATCCTCATCATCATCATCACCTTCATCATCATCATTCATCATCATTCATCATCACCATCATCCTCATCATCATCATCATCATCCTCATCATCAACATCATCATGAACATCATGAACATCATCATCCTCCTCATCATCATCATCACCATCAACATCATGAACATCATCATCATCATCCTCATCATCATCATCACCTTCATCATCGTCATCATCATCATCATCATTCATCATCACCATCAACATCATGAACATCATCATCATCATCCTCATCATCATCATCACCTTCATCATCGTCATCATCATCATCATCATTCATCATCACCATCATCATCAACCCCATCGCCATCATAATTATCATCATCCTCATCCTCATCATCCCCATCCTCATCATCATCTTCAGCTTCATCATCACCATCATCATCATCATCATCAACATGATCATCATCATCACCATCAACATCATGAACATCATCATCACCATCATCGTCGTCATCATCATGAACATCATCGTCATCACCATCGTTGTCATCATCATCATCATCATCATCCTCATCATCACCTTCCTCATCATCAACATCATCATCACCATCATCATCATCATCAACATCGCCATGATCATCATTATCATCTTCATCATGTTCATCTTCATCATCCTCATCTTCACCATCATCACCTTCATCATCACCATCATCATCATCACCATCACCATTGCCATCATTGCTATCATCATCATCACCAACATTATCACCATCGTCATCATTGTCATCATCATCACCATCATCATCACCTTCATCATCCTTATCATAATCATCACCATCAACATCATGAACATCATCCTCATCATCCTCATCATCATCATCATCATCACTATCTTCATCATCATAATCATCATCATCATCATCACCATCATCACCTTCATCATCACCATCGTCATCATCATCATCATCACCATTGCCATCATCATCATCGTCACCATCAACATCATGAACATCATTATCATCATCCTCATCATCATCACCATCAACATCATCATCATCATCATCATCATCATCATCACCATCAACATCATCAACATCATCATCATTCATCATCCTTATCTCCATAATCATCATCACCATCACCATAATGAACATCATCATCATTATTCTCATCATCATCAACTTCATCATCATCATCATCATCACCCTTATCATCATCATATCCAACAACATCATGAACATCCTCATCATCATCATCACCATCACCATCACCATCAACATCATCTTCATCTTCTTCATCATCATCATCTTCATCACCTTCATCATCACCATCGTCATAATCATCATCATCATCACCTTCATCATCATCATCATCATCATCATCACCATTGCCATCATTGCCATCATCATCATCATCATCACCATTGCCATCATCATCATCATCATCATCATCATCATCACCACCACCATCAACATCATCAACATCATCAACATCATCATCATCCTCCTCATCATCACCACCATCAACATCATCAACATCATCATCATCATCATGAACATCATCATCATTCATCATCATCATTCTCATAATCATCATCATCCTCATCATCATCATCACCTTCATCATCATCATCATCATCACCATCATCAACATGATGATCATCATCACCATCAACATCATCATCATCATCATCATGAACATCATCATCACCACCATCAACATCATGAACATCATCATCATCATCCTCATCCTCATCATCATTCATCATCACCATCATCACCATCATCCTCATCATCATCACCATCAACATCATCATCATCATCCTCATCATCATCCTTATCAACATCATGAACATCAACATCATCCTCATCATCATCATCACCATCAACATCATGAACATCATCATCATCGTCCTTATCATCATCATCACCTTCATCATCGTCATCATCATCATCATCATCATTCATCATCACCATCAACATTGTGAACATCATCATCATCATCCTCATCATGAACATCATGAACATCATGAACATCATCATCATCCTCATCATCATCATCACCATCAACATCATGAACATCATCATCATCATCATCACATTCATCATCATCATCATCCTCATCATAATCATCATCATCAACGTCATGAACATCATCATCATCATCATCCTCATCGTCATCCTCATCGTCATCCTCATCATCACCTTCATCATCATCATCATCATCATCATCAACATGATCATCATCATCACCATCAACATCATGAACATCATCATCATCATCATCATCACCTTCATCATCATCATCATCCTCATCATCATCATCACCGTCAACATCATGAACATCATCATCATCATCCTCATCCTCATCCTCATCCTCATCATCATCATCACCTTCATCATCATCATCATCATCATCAACATGATCATCATCTTCACCCTCATCATCACCATCATCATCACCATAATGAACATCATCATCATCATCCTCATCATCATCACCTTCATCATCATCATCATCATCATCATCATCCTCATCCTCATCATCTCCAACAACATCATAAACATCCTCATCATCATCCTCATCATCATCCTCATCCTCTTCCTCATCCTCATCATCACCATCACCATCACCATCAACATCATCTTCATCTTCTTCATAATCATCATCTTCATCACCTTCATCATCACCATCGTCATAATCATCATCATCATCACCTTCATCATCATCACAATCATCATCACCATTGCCATCATTACCATCATCATCATCATCATCATCATCACCATCAACATCATCAACATCATCCTCATCATCATCATCATCCTCATCATCATCACCATCAACATCATGAACATCATCATCATCATCATCATCATCATCATGAACATCATCATCATTCATCATCATCATCCTCGTAATCATCATCCTCATCCTCATCCTCATCCTCATCATCACCTTCATCATCATCATCATCATCATCACCATCATCAACATGATCATCATCATCACCATCAACATCAACATCATCATCATCATCATCATCATCATCATGAACATCATCATCATCATCATCACCACCATCAACATCATGAACATCATCATCATCATCCTCCTCCTCATCATCACCTTCATCATCATCATCATCATTCATCATCATTCATCATCACCATCATCCTCATCATCATCACCATCAACATCATCATCATCATCCTCATCATCATCACCATCAACATCATCAACATCATCCTCATCATCATCATCATCCTCATCATCATCACCATCAACATCATCAACATCATCCTCATCATCATCATCATCCTCATCATCATCACCATCAACATCATGAACATCATCATCATCATCCTCATCATCATCATCACCTTCATCATCGTCATCATCATCATCATCATTCATCATCACCATCATCATTATCATCATCCTCATCCTCATTGTCATCTTCAGCTTCATCATCACCATCATCATCATCACCATCATCATCATCATCATCATCAACATGATCATCATCATCACCATCAACATCATGAACATCATCATCACCATCGTCATCATCATCATCATGAACATCATCGTCATCACCATCGTTGTCATCATCATCATCATCATCCTCCTCATCATCATCACCTTCCTCATCATCATCATCATCACCACCATCATCATCATCATCAACATTGCCATGATCATCATTATCATCTTCATCATGTTCATCTTCATCATCCTCATCTTCACCATCATCACCTTCATCATCACCATCGTCATCATCATCATCACCATTGCCATCATTGGCATCATCATCATCATCAACATTATCACCAACGTCGTCATTGTCATCATCGTCACCATCATCAACATTATCACCAATGTTGTCATTGTCATCATCATCACCATCATCATCACCTTCATCATCCTTATCATAATCATCACCATCAACATCATGAACATCATCATCATCATCCTCATCATCACCATCATCATCATCATCACCATCATCATCACCTTCATCATCCTTATCATAATCATCACCATCAACATCATGAACATCATCATCATCATCCTCATCATCACCATCATCATCATCATCACCTTCATCATCACCATCGTCGTCATCATCATGATCACCATTGCCATCATTGCCATCATCATCATCATCACCATCAACATCATGAACATCATCATCATCCTCATCATCACCATCATCATCACCTTCATCATCACCATCGTCGTCATCATCATGATCACCATTGCCATCATTGCCATCATCATCATCATCACCATCAACATCATGAACATCATCATCATCATCCTCATCATCATCCTTATCATCATCACCATCAACATCATTAACATCAACATCATCATCATCATCATCATCACCACCATCAACATCATCAACATCATCATCATTCATCATCCTCATCCTCATAATCATCATCATCATCCTCATCCTCATCATCATCATCACCTTCATCATCATCATCACCATCAACATCATCATCATCATCCTCATCCTCATCATCATCATCACCTTCATCATCATCATCATCATCACCATCATCAACATGATCATCATCATCACCATCAACATCATCAACATCGTCATCATCATCATCAACATCATGAACATCATCATCATCATCATCACCACCATCAACATCATGAACATCATCATCATCATCACCTTCATCATCATCATCATCATCACCATCATCAACATGATCATCATCATCACCATCATCATCATCAACATCATGAACATCATCATCATCATCATCATCACCATCAACATCATGAACATCATCCTCATCATCCTCATCATCATCACCATCAACATCATCATCATCATCCTCATCATCAACATCATCATCGTCCTCATCATCATCATCACCATCAACATCATGAACATCATCATCATCACCTTCATCATCGTCATCATCATCATCATCATTCATCATCACCATCAACATTGTGAACATCATCATCATCATCCTCATCTTCACATGTTCATTTTCATCATCCTCATCTTCACCATCATCACCTTCATCATCACCATCGTCATCATCATTATCACCATTGCCATCATTGCCATCATCATCATCATCAACATTATCACCATCGTCGTCATTGTCATCATCATCACCATCATCATCACCTTCATCATCATCATCACCATCATCATCACCTTCATCATCCTTATCATAATCATCACCATCAACATCATGAACATCATCATCATCCTCCTCCTCCTCCTACTCATCATCATCATCACCATCATCACCTTCATCATCACCATCGTCATCATCATCATGATCACCATTGCCATCATTGCCATCATCATCATCATCACCTTCATCATCACCATCGTCATCATCATCATGATCACCATTGCCATCATTGCCATCATCATCATCATCACCATCAACATCATGAACATCATCATCAGCAGCAGCAGCAGCAACAACATCATCAACGTCATAATCATTCATCATCCTCATCCTCATAATCATCATCATCATCCTCATCCTCATCATCATCATCACCTTCATCATCATGATCATCATCATCACCATCATCAACATGATCATCATCATCATCAACAACATCATCATCATCATCATCATCATCATCACCATCATGAACATCATCATCATCATCCTCATCATCATCATCACCTTCATCATCATCATCATCACCACCATCATCAACATGATCATCATCATCACCATCAACATCATCAACATCATCATCATCGTCATCAACATCATGAACATCATCATCATCACCATCAACATCATGAACATCTTCATCATCATCCTCATCATCATCATCACCTTCGTCATCCTCATCATCGTCATCATCATTCATCATCATCACCATCATCACCATCATCCTCATCATCATCCTCATCATCAACATCATCATCATCCTCATCATCATCATCACCATCAACATCATGAACATCATCATCATCATCCTCATCATCATCATCACCATCAACATCATGAACATCATCATCATCATCCTCATCATCATCATCACCTTCATCATCGTCGTCGTCATCATCATCATTCATCATCACCATCAACATTGTGAACATCATCATCATCATCCTCATCATCATCCTCGTCATCATCATCCTCATCCTCATCATCATCCTCGTCATCATCATCCTCATCATGAACATCATGAACATCATCATTATCCTCATCATCATCATCACCATCAACATCATGAACATCATCATCATCATCATCCTCATCATCATCATCACCTTCATCATCCTCATTATCATCATCACCGTCAACATCATGAACATCATCATCATCATCATCCTCATCATCATCATCACCATCAACATCATGAACATCATCATCATCATCATCCTCATCATCATCATCACCTTCATCATCCTCATTATCATCATCACCGTCAACATCATGAACATCATCAGCATCATCCTCATCGTCATCCTCATCCTCATCATCATCATCACCTTCATCATCATCAACATGATCATCATCATCACCATCATCATCATCATCACCATCAACATCATGAACATCATCATCATCATCCTCATCGTCATCCTCATCCTCATCATCATCATCACCTTCATCATCCTCATCATCATCATCACCGTCAACATCATGAACATCATCATCATCATCCTCATCGTCATCCTCATCCTCATCATCATCATCACCTTGATCATCATCATCATCATCATCATCATCATCATCATCAACATGATCATCATCTTCACCCTCGTCATCACCATCATCATCACCATAATGAACATCATCATCATCATCATCATCACCATCAACATCATGAACATCATCATCATCATCATCCTCGTTATCATCATCACCTTCATCATCATCATCATCATTCATCATCATTCATCATCACCATCATCCTCATCATTCTCACCATCAACATCATCATCATCATCCTCATCATCATCCTCATCATGAACATCATGAACATCATCATCATCCTTTGAAATGTAACTTATAGGTCCATTTCCTTTTTATTATTATTTAATCATTATCAATTATCCATCCATAAAAAAATTTAAACTAAAACAACTTTATTTGGATTAGCTTATTGTTGAGTGGGGTTTTATGATGTAATGGTTGATCGATTTATTATAACATGTTAAGTATAATTTAATTAGAAAATATATAAATAAATAAATATTTATAAATAAATTGAGATTTAAATTGGGTTTCGGCCTGTGTATTTAATTTTTTTTTATGATTTACAAATCGCGTACATGTTTTATAACTACATATCGCGAGCGCGTTTTGTAGTTATATAACGCGTACGCGATATGGCTTCCTATCCTACATGTCAGGCTCGGGTTGAACATACCAAGTGCTATGTCAGGCTCGGGTTGATGCATTTTTTGGTAACGTGATCTTGTATTTGAAAACTAGGATTGCATCTAAAAGGTCCCTCAACTTCTTGCACACACCCATGATCAAGTTGCAGACATCTTCACCAAGTCTCTTACAAAAGCAAAGTTTTTTAAACTTCGATCTATGTTAGGAGTTCAGGAATGTGTCCTTAGGGGGGGATAGGCTCTAATGCCTCCTTCCTTCTCCTAATAGTGTCACTTTTGTAAATTTTTCAATCCTATCCCAAGTTGTTCTTAAGGGGGGATGTTAGGATATTTAGACACTTAGGAGTTAGTTAATATCAACTTGTGTAATATATTGGTTAGGTAAAGTGTGTTTCTTTAGCATGCATTAGTATGCATTTGTAAATATTCTAATCCGACGATCATGATATGCTTTAGACATAAAGTGATCTGACGGTTCAACTTCTCTTAGATCATACCTACCATTGATCCATGGCTTAACACCCGATTGGCCCATGATCTCTATTTAAAGGGCATGGAGGGTCCTTGGCTAGTTGATCGATTATGAGAAGCTCATATGTAACTTTCTTTCTTTTGCATAATAAATTGCTCCAAGTAGCTATTTGACTGGGGCCATGGACTGTTTCCCTCTCGAGGATTTTAACCATGTGACAAACATCGATGTGTTGATCTGTGATCTATTTGTGTGAAGCAGTTGCTCAAGGTGTTAGGTCTTTTGGGAGTACCCTGTGTACCCGAACAAATTTGATTATTATCAACAAATTTATAATAATTATAAATATGAAAAAATAATAATACTTGTTATTTGAATATAACAAAATTTACAAATAAACATTTCTTAAAATAAATCTAATAATGTAAAAAGTATATTAATATTATTATTTTTGAATAAAAAATTAATTCATAATTTAGAAGTATATAAATAATCTTTTTTAAATAAAAAATTAACATGAATTGTAAATAAAAATTTCTATTTGAGTATTTTAAATTATATTATATAATAAACTTAGTTTTTAACTTAATATTTAATATTTAATTTTCTACTTGTAATTTCAAATTTAATTACTTTTCAATTTTAATTACTTTTATATTGTAGTTATTAAACTATATATATATAATTTAATTATATATATAATAATTTAAAAACTTAGTTATTAATTTATATCTACTTTTTCAATAATATTAATTTAAATCTCATAATATAAAAACACTATTATTATTTAGAATTTTTATTTTATATATATGAAAAGATTATTTTTTTACATACAAAATATTTTATATAATATAACAAATATATATACATACATACAATTGTTATAAATTCATT